>PVJH01001702.1:0-196040 GCA_004026705.1 Nesogale talazaci | reverse complement strand
AACCACTGCCATTGAGTTGACTCTGACACATGGTGACTCCATGTGTGTTCCAGGAGAAAGCTACTCCATGTGGTTCTCAGGAACTAGTTTTTCTAGGAAGTAGATTGCCAGACCTTTCTTCTGAGGTGACTCTGGGTGGGGCTTAAAGTTTTTGGTTAGCAGACAAGCGCATTAACTGGGGGCTTAGAAAGGCTGAACACTCAACACAAATTCATTCTTTCTGAGTATTCAACCTTCCTGGCCATTTTCTCGAATAGTCTTATCATCATAAGAGATGGGAAATTTACTTGGGAATTTGCATTTAAATGTTTCCCTACACTTTTTCCTGCTTATTTATGTATTGGAGTTACTTGAATCAAAGCCATTGTATATAAGTAGTAGTAAGGGATAAGTTGGATACATATTAGGATCTTTGGAAATGTTTGCTAATTGAGTGAGTGAATGAATGAATGAATGATATTGCCTATTTATGCCTAATGAAGTCTGAAAAAGAATAATGAATTGAGGGTCCAATAAAATCCACATGCTTTTACTGACTGGAGATTTGAATTTCTTGATCTCTCTCTGGTGTCTATCATGTTCACCAGGGAAATTAATATAGAAATGTTTTGAGTCCCGAGGATGAAAAGTGAAATTCTAACATCAGTTTCTAAATGAAAGTGACCTAAAATTTTAAACACATGTTTACAGAACAGGGAACTATTAAAAGCCTTTTACTTTCACCCTGTGGCTTTCTGTATGCATCAGAGACATTAAAGAGAATGGAGACTTGTGTAACAAAAAAAAACGGCTCCCTGATGTTGAGTTGATTATGACTCATTGGCACCTTATAGGGAAGTGTAGAATTGCTTGTTAGTTTCCAAGAAGGTAAAGCTTTATGAGAAGATGACTTCATCTTCCTTTCTCCTAAAGAGCACCAGGTGGGTTTGAACCACCAACCTTCCAGTTATCAGCCTACAGTACTACCAGAGCTCTATAAGAATGATATATAGCAAAACTAATTTTTTATTTTAAGATAATATTTATTGATTTATCCTCAAAGACTCCCATTGGCTTTGCCTTGGCCTTCATTCTCTGCATTTGGTTTGGCTCCGTTGTTGACCCACTCCCTAGTTTTTCATTATAGTCAAAATGCATTTGAGAGATTTAAAATAGAGTGAGAGGGGTCATGAGCAAAACTGAAATGTATTGAAATTTGTAATTGGAAATATTCTAGTGACAATGATGACATTTTATATTGGTTTCAGCTCTAAATTGGACTGAATCAAATAATAATGAAGAGAGAGCTGTGTTAGGTTAGGTTGACTAGAAAAAAAAATCTAAGGAACATACCTATATATATAAAAGAAACAAATTTATATCAAAGATTAATGTTATATTAAGAAAAGATCCCAACCCAGGCCAGATCAAGTCCACAAGTCCAATATTAGCCCATAAGTTCGATACTAGTCCATAAATTCTTCCTCAGACTCACACAGCACATGCAATGATGCCGAATGCTGGGAGATCACAGTCAGATGGGTGAAAATCTTTTGGATCCAATGACGGTGGAAGCATTTCAAGACGGGGAATGTGTCTCCATGGTGCTCCTCCAGCTCTCTGCGTGTCTCTGCAGCAGAAAAGTAGAGGCAGAAAGAGCAGCACCTCACAGGTGTCAGCAAGTCTCTGTAGCTTATCAACAGGAAGGTGAAAGCAAAGAGAGTGAGGAAGTAACCAGAATCCTCAGGAAAAGGCTGCACTCAAAAGGAGGCATCTTCAGACTCTGACCTGATTGACAGCTAGACTCCCCCCTGTCTAAGACCCTCAAATTGACTTGAAATTATATAATTACCACAAAGTTTTCAGATTTGGTAACTCTGCAGCATATGAAGTTTCATGGGTGTAGCTTTTAGAACTAAACTCCCTGTATGCACATCCCAGCTTTCCACTTACTAGGTGGGAACTTTGGACAAATTGTATATCCTCCCATTGCCCCAGTAGCATTACCCATAAAATGGGAAAAAGAATAATACCCAAAGAGGCTGCCATATCATTAAATGAATTAATACATGTAAAATATTTAGTAGGGCACTGCACAAGATCTAACCATGTGTGCTATGAGTGGTGTTGCTAGGTCCTGTTGAGTCAGTTTCATTTCATCCTGACCTTATGTTAAACAGAAGGACTCTCTGCTTGACCCTGTGTGGTCCTCACAATTGCTGCCATGTCTGAGTCCCTTGTTGCATCCACTGTGTCAGTCTCCCTCATTGAGGGTCTACTTCTCCTCCGCTGTTTACCAAGTATGATGTCCTTTGCTTAGAAGAACATCAGGCTTAATACAGTAGGGCTGGTTTCTCTGATAACATCCAAATTGATCCTTCTTGGTGAATGCTTCTAAGCAGCATTTTGGCTTGACTTCTTTAAGACAGATTGCTTAGTCTTGATATTCTTTCGCAACATCATAATGGAAAGCCAGCACTTCTTTATTGATTTTTTTCTTCATTGTCCAGATTTTGCAAGGATCTTCTGAAGCAATCGAAAATTCCCTGACTTAGGTCAAGGACACCTTAGTCCTCAAAGTAACATGTTAACTTTAGAGAGGCCTTTAGTAGCAAATTTGCCCAATGCAATGTGTCAGTTAATTTCATAAATGTTACTTCTATGGGTGTGCATTCAAGTAAAATGAAATCCATGACAATATCAATATTCTTTTCACTTATCAAGATGTTGATTCTTAGTCCAGTTGTGAGGATTTTTGTTTGCTTTATTTTTGAATGTAATTGACATTGAAACTTGTGTTCATCCTCATCAGTGTTTTAAGTAATTTTTTTCTTCAGAAGGCAAAGTTATTTCTATGGGTATAGTAACTATTTATGTTATTGAAAAGTTATTTGTATGCCACTGGTCTTGCAAAATTCCTATTATGTGATTTCTGGTATAATTTTTAACACTAAGGCCATAATTTTTTCAGTTACTAATACATTTGTTTCTAATTTTAGCATTTCAATTGCAGTAATCATTAATTCATTTTGATTGCATACTTGATCAATTATAGACTAAAAAAGTTGACAAAAATCTTCAATCTTTCATCTTTGGTTTAGTGACTGGTTCATAAATTTGAATGATAATCATCTCAACTCACCTTCTTTATAGGCTTATGGATATTATCCTATCACTGAGAGTGTAGTATTTCAGGATGAGTCTTGAAATAGTCTTCGTGATGGTGAATGTCATACTTCTTCAAATTTTCATTGCTTGTGTTGTAGACAATCTGATGATTCCATTCAAAATGGCCAATATCAGGCTTTTTCAGTTCACTAATACCCAGGTTATCAATCTCTAGACATGCCATTTCAATTTTGATGTGGTTTTCTTAAGCTAACATTTTGTACATTCCACATACTGGTCATCCATGGATATTTGCAGCTGTTCCTTCTCATTCCGAATCACACCTTACTGGCAACTCTCAAAAGGCTGTGCTGTATCCGCGTTTGTGAGATCGATTCTGGCTTGTGGAGCAGCTCTTCCCCATTCATTCATGGAGTGTCTTCCAACCTGATGGATGAATCTTCCAGCACTATGTCAGACCATGTTCCACTGCGGTTCATCAGCTTCTCACTGGCTAGTTCTATAGAAGCCGATCTCCAGTGTCCTCTGTCTTAGTCTGGAACTCTGTGGAAGTCTGTCCAATTGGCATTTATAACACTGTGCCCATAACATCAAACTTCACAGCAACCTGAAAGCTAGCACAACCCACTGTCAGGTGAGTGGTAGTTGCTAATGATACAAACCACCACTCAGTTGAGGTACTGAGGCATCCTTCTCTGACTTTTAGAGCTTGGCTTTGCTAATACGTCATTATGATTGAAGGAAAATTACCACTTGCCATTTTCATCATTCCAGCCTGGGAAAGGATTTGCAGCAGAGACTCAAAGTCAAACATCTGAGGATTTTATTGCAAATCCTATCCTCAGGTTGGCAGGAACTCTGTGTCCAGTGATTCCTTGAAGATTGTGTTCCTTGTAATGAAAACAGATTAAGTAAGACAAATGTGTCCTCAGCTCATCCCCATCCTAGAGAAGGACAGTTGAACACTTGTGTTTATGTTCTGCCTCATTCTGACTGCATTTGAGACTATTCAGATGATTCCAAAGGTCTTCGTAGGGTCAGCCTTTGTAACTTAATGTATTTTGGCAAGACACTGATGGCATTTGGAGAATCTTCTAAGAGTATCCTTGAGGATGAACACCTTCTCTACTGCCCTCTCACTCACTGCCACCTAGTGAAGGCGGATTCAGAGCAACCCTCTGTGAGTTTCTGAACTCTTTTTATTTGCAATTAAAAAGTCATTTTATTGGGGGCTTGTACAACTCTTATCACCATCCATCCATCTACCCATTCTGTCAAGCACATTTGTGCATTTGTTGCCACCATCATTCTTAAAATATTTGCTTCCTACTTGGTATCAGCTTCTCATTTTTCCCCTCCCCACCTCCACCATCCCTCGATAATTTATAAATTATTGTTATTTGGTCATGTCTTATACTGTCTGGCATCTTCCTTCACCCATATTTTTCTGTTGTATGTCTCCAAGGGAAGGGGTTATATGTAGATCCTTGTAATTGGTTCCCCCTGTCTACCCACCTTCCCACCACCCTTCCAGTATCATCACTCTCACCACTGGTCTTCAAGGGTGCATTTGTCCCAGATTCCTTGTTTCCAGTTCTTATCTTTACCAATATACATCTTCTGGTCTAACTGGATTTGTATGGTAGAATTAGGATCATGATATGGGGGGAGGCATGTGTGGAAGCATTGAACAACTCGAGGTAAGTTGTATGTTTCATTGTTGCTACACTGCTCATCTCCTCCCCACAACCTTTCTGTAAGAGGGTGTCCAGTTGACTACAGTTGGACTTTGGGTCTCCACTCCACACTCTCCCTCATTCACAATGGTATGATTTTTTTTTTGTTCTTTGATGCCTGATACCGGATCCCATTGACACCTCATGCTCACACAGGCTGGTGTGTTTCTTCCATGTGGGCTTTGTTGCTTCTCAGTTAGATGGTGCCTTGTTTATCTTCAAATCTTTAAGACCCCAGATGTTGTGTCTTTTGATAGCTAGGCACCATCAGCTTTCTTCACAACATTTACTTATGCACCCATTTTGTCTTCAGTGATCATGCTGAGACTAACTCTTTACGGGTGTAGAAACCCCAGTCTCTCTCCCATGGAAGCTCTGAGCATGCGCGTCACAGCCCAGCATGTAACCACTACACAACCAGGGTAGGCTTCTGAAACCTTTTCTTAACATTCTTATTTTGACATGACATGATTTCTTGTGTAATTTCTTGTGTAATTGGGCAAGGTCAGTAGAAGTAGCTACTAAGCTCTCTCCCCCCCCCCACCTTTCCATGACAGTTCTAAGGAATTATAATCTATTCTTTCCCCATTGGCCACTGATGATTCATCCTCTCCTCTGTCCTCTTATGTCCCTGAGTGGTTCAAATAATTTCTTCACTTGGCTGCTACGCAAGAAGTTGTTGGATGGAGTGTGCCCATCTCACGATGTCCTTCCTGAGAGAAGCACACAATTCTGCTCTGACACCCGCGGGTTATCCACTAGTTGGAGTTGACTCCATGCGACTCAAAGGCTATTGGACTCCTTTCCTTTCATTCACCTGGCCACATTCTTACCTTCCATATTTGTTTTCTAGTATGATGGGGCCTTCTTGCAGTGGGTTCTTTTTTAAAAGCTATTTTTGTATTCTGTTGTCTCTTGCAATGTGAACTTAGCACCTTTTAAAAAAATCCATGCCGCTAATCAGATGTCTTTCCATCAGGGGCAAATTCTGAGCTCTGAGGTAACGAATGTTTTTCAAATTGGTCATGTTCATCCCTTCAGGCTGACAACACTTTCCAGAAATGCCCAAGATCTGAGGAACCTTGGCTAGGGGAAAAGGTAAACTCCTTGAAGTCAGTGGCCAATAATAGGGGCAGCCACATGCTCTCCCCTTGGGATCCCCAAGATAGTACCTCAACTTGGTGTCGGTCCACCTTCTACTGCTGGGAGGGAGGAAAGACTGTGCTTCACCTAGAGAGAACGCCCTTGGTTATTTTACTTCTCCCCTTTCTGCCATTAAAACAGAACTGTGGGTGTGTGGGTCAAGGCAGCTCCTCTCGGTAATGTTTTTCTAGGATTAGAAAAGGAGTCGAAGCCAGCTTGGCAATGAGAAGATCCTTACCCTTACACAGGTTCACCCTCCTCTGCCCGCTGCCCTGTGGCATCCCTGCGATTTTGGCTGCCTTGCAAGTGTCATATTTTCACATGGATGAACTGTACTCTACAACTGCTTCTGTGTATTCGGAACCAAGAAGTTTTCTTTGACATTGAAAATAGAGTTTTCTCTTTCTAACAAACTCTGTTGACTCCAGTTTCCCCTCCTCTGTTTCAAGAGGGCTCTATTTTTCATGGCAGCGTCTATAGGACTCTTATTTACCCCTTTACATAGTTGTGCACCTTTGAGTGTGACCGGGAGGCACTGATGGGATTTCTTTAAACAGTCTTTGAAAGGTCAGGTGGTTAGGTGCTTTCTGGTTAAACATTTTCAACTGGGGAGAAGCCATGTTCTCCTTGAAAGTCTTCCTGGGTTGTCTCTGGATGGTAGATTTGACCATGAAGTAACATGGTTCTACCCTTCTTTGCCCAAGCAGAAAGTAACGACTCCCATCTATGCAAATATGATCAGTTGCCATGCAGTTGACTCTGACTCCCCCAGTGCCATGCTTGTCATAGTTGACCTGTGCTCTCCAGTATTCTCAACAGCTGATGCTTTGGAAGTAGATCGACAGGCCTCTCTTCTGAGGTACTCATGGGGGGACACTAACCTCCCCTCTTTGGGCTAGCAGACAAATGTGTACCACCCAGGGGCTTCCAGAAGCATCGACCTTTTCTACCTATAGACATTTTCCTGTGTACCCTTCTGTGAGTGCACATGGGAGCAGCTAGAACTCCACAAAGAAAGGATCCCACAGTTGTTTCCACCCAGCTGTTTTTGGCGTCCTCCCAGACACTCTGTGTCTCCGTGGCCAGAATATCTTTTGGAAGGATCATCTGCCACACAACCATCTGTAGGCATAAGTCAGAGGAACTTTCTGAGAACCTTAAGATTGCAAATGGGGAGTTAATTGCTTGCTTTTGGCATGCCATGTTGTTCTTCCTCTGCAGCTTGGATATTATGAGAACAAGGAAGGGCATCCCAACATGATTTTTCAAAAATTGGGGGGTGGAGAGGAGGTAAAAACAAAACCTGCTCCACCCAGGATCATCACAACACTCTGCATAATAATTAATGATGTGCAAGCTGTTGCCTAATAGACAGTTGTACTGTGTGTGCCCTTCATTTCTGACTAGCTGAGTCCTCAGTGATTTAAGCAGTTGCCTCCCGTCTGGATAGGTCCTGGCTTCCAGGGACAGCTGATGTAGTCACTGTTGTCTTTCCTTAGTGGTGGCTCTTTCTTCCTTTTATAAAATAAGGTTATTCCATGAAGCATATGCCCTTCCTCAGTTTCCTTGATTTTTGCATTATTTTTTGTTGTTGCTAACCTTAACATTCAAAGAGAAGATTATTTTGTAAGAGACTATATCTTGGTCTATCAGAGCCATTTAAAATCTACAGAAACACTGTGTTTGAAGCACAGACACTTTCCTCAACATATTTTCTGTATCTGGAAACATAGACAACTGTGCATGCTGTATAAGCCACTGGTCAGTTGCAAGGGATATACGATGAAGAGAATAATGATCATTCCCTCTATCCCAGGTACAATGTAAGTGCTCCTCACATTTCACTTTATCTTTCTCAGTAACCTTCTGAGAGACGTTCTGTTATTTTCCCCATTTTTCGGACAAGACCACTAAGTCCCAGAGAGGTTACATATGTGTTTAAGACCACACAATTAATTAGAGCTGGAAGTAGGATTATGAAACTACAACAATGGCCCTAGGAGAGACAGACAATGACTCCGACCCTGGGATGGAGCTGCTGAGGTCCAAGGAGCTGTGTGACTTCATTGCCATTGCTGGTCCATCGCCCATATGCTTGCCCAGTCTTCTCCACTGTTGTCTTTGAGAAAATTCTAATTTCAATCCGTTGGAGGACTTGGATTCTGTTTAGTTGAACAAGGACTTTCTAAACACCCATTGGGTTTGGGATTCTGTATTATATGCTGTGAAATATATTCATATACACATATAAATGTATACATATAATAACATTTTTAAAGTTTGTGGGAGAAATGCACTATCTTTTAATTCAATTTTTGCACAACCTTTTTTTGTGTGTGTTTGTTATTTTACAACTTAATATACATGGGACAAGTTGTGTGAGCTAATTCAATCAATTTTCCTTTTGGGGCAATCCAGTGATAACTTTTGTAAACTGGCCATGTGTTGGTAACATGGAGTTTACTGATTATACTACTTCATATCTGTGAGTTGGTGAGATGTAATACCATAAAATCATTGGCGAAACATCTTTCTTCTACAAATGTAGGTGTTTGGCTACATTACGAGGTAAAATCCTACAGTAGACTGATCAAGTTCTCTGTGTTAACCCCAACACAACTCTTAATAGCAGGTTTCTTTTGATTTTATGACTGTCACTTTCCTAATTGAGGTAGTAGACTAAAGAATTCAATAGCTAAAGTGTCAGTGTCTTGTTGAGTTGGTGTATTAGGCTGGGTTGACTAGAGAAACAAATCCAGAGACACTCATATGCGTTTCAGAGAAATATTTATGTCAAAGAGCAATAGTATATTGAGAAAGCATCCCAGCCCAGTCCATATCAAACCCATAAGTCTGATATTAGTCCACATGTTTCACACTAGGACTCATGCCCCTTTAGACTCATGCAGCACACACAGTGATGCAGAATGCTGGAAGATGATGGTTCACTGAGTGAAAAGTTTTGTGGATCCAAGGGCAATGGATGCATCTCCAGGGTTCTGGCTGCCATCAGTGTGGCTTCATGGGGCTTGTCAGCAAGAGCACCAAGGCCGAAGAGTGTAGCCCACCTCCAGGGAGAAAGATAGGAAGTCCCCAGAATCCTCCCAAGAAGGTTGCAACCAAGAGGAGGCATCATTGGGCTGATAGGATAGACTCTACCTGTAGACCTATTTATCAAGTTGACAAGAAATTATGTAATGACCATAATTGGCTTTTGAGAGAGATGGCGTTATATTGGACATGTCCTACAACTAGAAATGAAGATGTGTGAATAATACTTGTCGCTTTCATGTTATTGTAATTGTGTGAACATTGTCAAGTCTACTGGTCTTTAAATTTACTCATATGCAAGATGAGGAGGTTAGATCAAATGATAGCAAAGATCACTTTCAAAGTCATATAATTCATGGGAAAACCCATATAGCTTGGCTAGCTTTTAAGATGTTAGTGTAATTTGGGGGGCAAATACTTTAATCTGGTTGGGTCTTAGTTTTCTTGCCTTTCAAATAGATTAATAATTCTTGACTTGTGAGGTACCGAAGACATGAGTACTTGGAATAATATAGCACACTCCATGAACACACCATGATATTACTGGTCTTGAAAGTTAACGGAAAGGTGTTGGGTTTCTTGCCCCAAAAAAGAAAAAGAAAAAAAAATAGAAGGCTTGAGTTAAAAAGGAGTTTGATCCCTGTTGGGCTATTTCCTGGAGTTTATGGAACTCCGCAGGGTAAATAGGGGCTTTGTCCTGTGGCGGGTCCGTTTCCCACAGTGGGGGCAAGGCAGCCTCCCTTTTTCTCCTGACAACCCTCTATAAAACACACCCGCCACACAAAACGTGGTAATTCCTTACAGGGAAGGGAGGTTTTGAGTTACAATAACCCCCGCTTTGTTAAAACCCCCCTTGCAATCTGAGATCTTCTCAGCAGACCAGCAGGCGTGTGCGCATGTCCTGGGTTTACAAATGCCTGACAAATCACCCCCCACATTTCAGTGCCTCATCTAACCATGTCTGTCTTGGGGGTGGTGGTGTTATTTTTAACTCCTTACTTCTCTCTCTATTCCTTTAAGGAAGTGCCACCTGAAAGGGGTCAGATGCTTGGCACCTGCTTAGGGGAAAGCGTTGAGAGAATTCGGAGGCTCCTCCAGTGGTAGGGCTGGCTTTTCCCTAAAGAATAGTCCCTTCAAAGCATCTTTGCCACATAAGGGCTTGTGTAAGGCCCCAGGCACAAGTTGACGGCCGTCTCTCCCCACGACAGATGGTCAAGCCTTGAATTTCAGCAAGCGATCCGCTGTGGAGAGGGCGGGCAGGGGCTTCTGCCAGCATGCCAAGTGACAGGGCAGCTTAGGGTAACAGGGATCCGGTGTGTGCCCGGCATAGCTTTTGTGCTAATGATGGGCTGCTGACAGGCGCCTTGCCCTGCTCACCCCTGAGGCAGAAGATCCCCAGCTCCCTTGATTCTGTTTCTTTCTGGCAGTTAGCGCCCTGTTCGCTTGCCTTTCAAAATCCATTTTGGCACCAGATGGACCCTCTCATGGAGGCTAGCGGTTGTCTGATTTGAAGATGCCAGAGAGTGTGCTGACAGCTCCTTCTAATACAACTTGAATCTGGCCGTCAGAGCTGGGCTCAAATGGCTTAAGCACACAGAGGCGGTGGATATTACCAACCAGGGGCACCAGGCATGGTGGCTCGTGGAAGGCAGATGCCAGTGCCTCCTTCTTCATTAGATTCACACTGCTCTTAGAGTGAGGATGATAACAGTTACTGCAGCTACTCTGGCTAGCTCAATTATTCTTTTTCCCAATAGTGTTTCCTTGTGGCAAAAGATAGATCACAGAAGATTTGCCATTTTCGCCATTTCCAAGTACACAATTTAAAATTAATAATATCCATCACTGTGCAGACCTTCACAACAATTTATTTCTAAAAGGTTGTCATCATCCAAACAGAAACTCTATACCCATTAAGCAATATGTTTCCATTCCTACCTTCCACCGGGGGTGGGGGGGACCCCCGCCAATCCTTGATAAGCAGAGATTTTGGTTTCTGTGAGAGTGCCTACTCTAGGCATTTCATGTGAGAAACCCACGTGGTGCGAGGGGTAAAGTTTTTAGTTGCTAAGCGAAAGGTTAGTGATTTGAACCTCCCAGCCGCTCTGTGGGAGACAGATGCAGTAGTCTTGTTCAGGAAAGATTACAGCCTTGGAAACCGTATGCAGCTGTTTTGCTCTGCCCTATTGGATAGGATCCCTAAAGAAGCCCTGGTGGTGCTGTGGGTTAAGTGTTCAGCTGGTAAACTCAAGGTCAGTGTTTCAAAACCACCATCTGTTCCATGGGAGAAAAAAGAGGCTATCTGCCGGTGTTTCAAAACCACCATCTGTTCCATGGGGAAAAAATGAGGCTATCTGCTAGCATAGCGATCTATAACTTTGAAATTTTACTGTGAGCCAGAATCATAGCGAGTTCTTGGGATCACTAAGAATCCCTGCTGACATAATGAATTAAATGTTGAGCTGTCATCCCCAATGTTTGGCGGTTCAAGCTATCAGCTGTTCTGCAGGACAAAGAAGGGGCTGCCTACTACTCCTAGAAAGATGGACTGTCTTGAAATCCGTAAGGAGCAGTCAGTCTGTCTAATCGCGTCACCATGAGTCAGAATCAAGTGGCGGGCAGTGGATTGGCTTTGCTTTTGGCTATGAGGTCACTGTGAATTGGAATCAACTCAGCACTCATGGGATGGTTTTAAGTATTTCATGTACGTGAAATCACTCGGTAGTTTCCTTTCACTTAGCACAAAGTTTTCAAGGTTCATCTACATTATAGCATGAATCAGAATGCAATTTCTTTGTATGAATTAATAGTTCCTTGTGTGTATTCTACATTTTACTTATCCATTTTCTGTTGAAGAATAATTACTCTCATTCATAAAATTGTTGCTGCAGTATAATTGCTGTCATTAGTACAGGTTGCATTAATCTCTTTACTATAGTTTTTTTTTAAATCACAAGTGGTTTTGTCTATATAGGAGTGGGGAACTTTGTTTCTGATAGAAGTGATTTGGATATTTATCACACTATTTATGTGCCATACAAAATTTTCAACTTAAAAATTAGCCTGCTCTATGTGGTCGAAAGGGGAAGCCCCTTAGTTAGATGGATTGACACAGTGGCCACCATAACAAAGTAAAGGACAGGAACAATCGTGAGGGTGGCACACGGTCGGGCAACGTTTCCCTCTGCTGTGCATAGTGTTGCTAGGGGTCAGAGCCAACTTGGTACCTAACAATAACAGTGGGATAGCTAGAAGCCCTGGTGATAGAATGGTTCCACATTGAGCTACTAACCGCAAGGTCAGCAGTTCAAAACCACACGCCCTCCCACAGGAGAAAAACGAGGTCTAGTCTCAAACCCGCAGAGGGCAGTTCTACTCTGCTCTACAAGGCCTCCAGAAGTCAGACTTGACTTGATGGCAATGAGTTTGATTGGGAATGGCTTCTCTGTGATGTGAAGACTTCCTCAGGGGCTCAATATTGCCATTCTTCCTGTGAGATCTGGTGGCAGTACTGGGGATGCAGCCTTCATAAAGAAGGTACAACAGGTGAAAGCTTGCTATGAGGTAGCCATGACATCATACCAAATATTTCTCCACATGCAGGCAGAGAACAAGACCTAGAGAACAAGTCTAGACCTAGCTGACTATGTTTATTTCTCTCCTCTCTCAAGACTGAAATGCTAACCCCAATGATTCATCTCTTCACAGGTTCTTCTTGAAATTTTTCCTCAAATGTAACCAAAATTGCCTAAAGAATGCAGGAAACCCCCGTGACATGCGGAGATTCCAGGTAGGTCTAGTTTTTCTTTATTATTTTCAATGGTAACATAACTCTAGGAGAAAAAGAAGAAAGGCATAGGTAGAAAACAAGACTGAGGGAAGCTGTCTTCCCAGAGGGGAAGAGCAGGTGAGGTGCTTGGTCTCCTAGGGATATGCACTCTTGAAGTTACTATTTTTATAGGAGAACAGTTGAGACTGAACCACCTGCGTCCACTAGTTAAGACACTGATGTCCTTGGAGTCTAGTTTGGCTTCTTGAAGGGGTTCACATGCCCCACAGACTAGGTGATATACACAGAAATCCCTAGAGTGGTAGATTCTTCTCATCATTTCTGTCATGCACATGTAGAAAATTGGTAATGAGGAGCTTGGTGCACTTTAGAGGCATCTCTCTCTACTTTTGAAAATCTTCTCTTTCTGCTCTCTTCTCCACTCATGGAAATCACAAGCTATAATCATTCATTAAAATGACATCTCTGTTGATGTAATTGAACCATGTAATGATATGATATATGTATTAACTCCCAACTAATACTAAATTCAAATATTTTTAAAAGACCCTAAAATTGCATCCCTGAAATTCAGCATATCCAGGACAAGTACATTTCAGGAATGTCTTCGTAAATGTTCTCCAGAATCAGTCACACAGTGCCTTCACAAGAGTTGTGGGTTAACTTCGCAGAAGTGTACATTTACTACAAGAAGAGGCCATGAAGAGAAGGGAGTCAACTATGAAGACACAAAGTGGCATTTCAGGGTTGAGGAGCAGTTGCTGAGCTGTATATGGAATGCTTCTCAAACTCGAAAGTGTGGAGAAACCCCAGGGGATCTTGTTAAATTGCAGGTGCTGATTGAGGTCTGGAGTCCCTGGGTGGTACAGACAGTTAATATGCTTGGCTATTAAACGAAAATTTGGAGATTTAGGTCCACCCAGAATTCACCCCCAAGAAAGACATGGTGATCCATTTCTCAAATTCAGTCATTGAAAAACAGAGCACAGTTCTACTCTGATAGAAATGGGGTTGCTATGAGTTGAAACTAAATTGACAGTATTCTACACTTCTAACAAGCTTTCGGGGGAAACTGATGTTGGTTTCCAGACTTTGAACACTGAGGTTCTAAACTAGACCCTTGTGTCGCACTCCATCTAGCTTAACGATTAATCTCATTGGGAGGACTAGCCTTGGTATCCTCATCAGGGCAATGGAGTAACATCTCCTACATGCATGCTTGTACATTCTCTCAGAAAGAGACATGGTGCTGAATGTATGCTGATAGGCACGTTTCGTCAGTCAGCTTTACATGCAGTTTGAAATGTCTCATCTCTAGGGGGCTTCTGGTCAGTATTAAAACATTTTAGCTGCACGTTGTCTGATGAGAAAGGGGGAGGGATGAATCTGAGTAATGGTTTTTGAATGTCAAAAGCATTCAGTGTCCAGCAATTTTGTTTTTATGGGGGTGAGATGCATTGGTTTTATGCCCTAAGTGTGGTCTCTCTTTTTCTCTGAGGTGAAGTAGAGGGTATCTGTAGATTCTGGTTTCCTGGAAAATACATTTTTTAGCTGACTTCTTTCTCACAGTTTGTAAGTTGGCTCTTCTGATACCCACCCTGATTTCTGTGTTGCGTCAGCTTTGCTGAAACAACATGTGGGATATCCCCCCCTGGGGTGTTGCTCAGTGTCTTGAAAAATAAGTTTCCCTTAAACTTAAGCTATTTTGTAGCTTGTTTTGGCCTTGAGATGGGCCAGACATCTCTTTTGACCAAGCTTGGGCCAGGATCAAGGCATATCTGGATGTATAACAAATTATGCCTAATAAACATGCCCAATCATTGTGTCTACTACCTTGTGAAGCCCATCAAATTCACCTCTGCTGTACATTTCAGGGTATTGGAGTTTGGCACTTAGGGACCTGAAGAGTACTATGTAAAACTTTCAGGAATTATTTTTTCTTAGCCTTAGATCTGGTAAAGAAGTGGTCTGAAAGCCTTGAGTTGTAAGACGGGAGTTCTTTTGCCAAATGCAAAAATGGACTTTGTGAAGCTGCCTAGAAAGCTTTGTTTTGTGTAGACAAATAGTGATTACTCATGAAGTCTACTTAATGAAGCATGTAAGAGAGCACTGAGATGAGGAGGCCTGAGTTAGATTTCTGCAAAGGCTGTCATCCAACTGTTTCCTCAACTGTAGAATGGAGGGAGCATGATGAATCTGCTTACTTTACAAGATCTGAAAGAAAAGCAGCAGTGTGCATACATACACACCTAACTTATTTCTAAATGGCGATATACAAATGTTTGCTTTTGATGGTGATTGGTTTTTGAGATAACTAAAGATGAATCAGTCCAGGTTTTCTCTTGGCACTAGGGACATTTCAGAATAGGTGATTGCTTATTGTGCAATTCTCTGTGGATGGAGCAACATCCTGTGCCTTTCTGGATTCTTGACAGCATCCTTAGCTTGTATCCTTAAGGGCTCATCATGGCCATCCCCTAATCATGACAGTCCCAAATATGTCTGGACATTGTCCACGGTATCATAGGGGGTTGAACACCACTGGTTCAGTCCTTTACCAGCTACCTTTGAAATAATCTTCACACAGAGAGTGCGACCGACCCAGAGAGATGACCCTTTGGGCTTGTGGCCTGACTGATGCAGGGTTAATACAGTTCTTCATACACACATTTTCTGGCTCCGAATATGTTCTTGCCTCTGATTCTGGAACTGGGTAAAATAGATCAAACCAACCTGACTGTCATCAAATTGATTCTGACTCATATAGACTCCTCCCAGCAATCTTGTCCAGCAGGGAAAGAGTTGGGGGTGCAGAAAACCTGGTCAAATGCCTTATGAGATCTCACATACCATCTCTGTGTTTTCTTTTCCCACTCATCCTCACTACAGAGGAGAGAGAGCATCTATGGCAAAATGAATGTTGGCTCATTTTATTTGTATCTCTGTACGTTTACACATTTCAGTAATTATCATACTTATACAATTAACACATGGTCCTATGCATAGAGGTCCTTGAATATGTATGTAGTTGGACAATGGACCGATTGTTTAAGATAGTTATAGTGAAACCTTACATACCCGTAAGCCTGTTTTTCTCTCCCCACACTCCTCTGGTTTTATTTCTTTCATGAGTATTGGCCACCTTGTTTCTTCATATTATTTCATGATGTGAACCATTCCCTACATTTTGAATCCATCTTTTTCCTCCAATTACATGGCTACAAGTTTATGTGGCATTCATTACTCATCCTCAGCAGTCCTGTACAAGGGATGCCCTATGTCCTTCTGCAAAGATGGTGTCCCCTGCTTCCTTCAGAGATCCAGAACTTTTCTCACCTTGCAGTTGTTCCTGTGTGTTTTGCTTTTCTGCTCCTGACATCTTAATCGTGATTCATGGGCCAAGGCCACTTAAGTCAGTGCACCTAGAGGCAGACATAACTAGTCAAACGACTACAGGTTATTCCAGGAGCTTCAAATCAATAAAGCCCACACTGAACTTATCATCATTCTCACTTTATTTGGCCAACACTCCAGGCTGACTTGTCTTTCTCTGTTCTGTCTTGGTTTAGTTCTAGTTTACTTCAATGCTGGGGAGATGACTGTTAATAACTGTATTAACTGTATGCGCCCAATGTATGTGTTCATATACATACATGTAGCTATGTATGTCCTTGCATGTAGCTTTCTGTACACCTGGATATTGATGATGATGATGTTAATGTAAGCATTTGTTGTAGACTTACTGTGAGAAGCATCGTGCTAAGGACTTTACATGAATTGCATTTATTCACACAAGGGCCTTATGCTAACATGGATTATCTCCATTTCACCAAAGGAGAGACTGAGACTTAGAGAATTTCAGCAATTTACTTAAAACTTCATGAGGAAAGTGGTCCCAGGCATCTCCAGGCACTGTGCTAAGAACTCATACTGAAGTTCCCCAATCCTGGGACTGCACAGATTAGGTCTCCTGGCAGCTCTCCTGAGAGGGGTCACAGAGACACTGGTTGATGGTGTCTAGGGAACACGACTCATCATCTCCATGACTTGACTCACTGGACACTAATTGGGATGTTGGTTTCAAATAGTTTTCTGTGCCTGTTGCCTCTGAGGGGCAGTGAGGGAGAAGGCCTTCTCAGCAGGAAGAAGCACCACTCTTCACCTATCAATGTGGCTTTTCCCAGTTACAAGGAAAGCTGGGGTCTCAGAGACATCTAATTAAAAACACCCTCTTGCCTATTAAGTGGGTGCTTTTCACTGACACTGATGCTGCGGCTCTCTCCTCCCATTTGGTATGCTGGCCAGGCCAGGCCAGCCCATCTTCACACAGCGACGCCCGAGCGTGTCTCCTCTAAACAGCAACCAGGGCCCGTGTAGGTGACCGAGGAGGACATCAGAAAGGTGGTTGATCTCTCGACATGTAAAGACATTCTGTCAAGCAAACTCAGCCTCCCAGCGGCTGAGCTTCTGGTGTGTAAACAGAGACTGCTTAATTACACAGGTCATGTCAATTAGTGTGACCTTAGCGTTTTTAAGAAATTAATCACTTTCTGCAGAACTCAGCTGTGTTCATACTTTTAAGGCAGTGTGGAATGAACCTTGTAGAAAACCCGCCGTTAGGAGAATTTTTTTTTTTTTAATTTACAATGGATGTTTTCTTTTGAAATCCCTAGGCTGTGGTTAGAGTAACACACTTGCTTAAACACAACAGTGGATACAGGCTTCATTCAGCCCTGGTGGGTGTAGGGAAGGGGCGGGGTGGGTGGAGGCAGTGAAGAGGTGGGGAGAGAAGCAGTTCATGACACAGGGAAAATTTTACAGTGACTAAAATGAGGCTGTTTCTTCATCTTGACACTAAAAAGATGCTAATGGCAAAGGACTGTGTTAAAACCATGTCACGGGTATGGTTTTTAACTGACAAGAGCCAGACAATTCAAGGTTAAGATTTAAATCCTTATCAATAGCTTTCCTTGTTGAGACTGACAGAGTGCGCCAGTGGGGAAAGGAACAGGAATTGGAGGGAAGCTGTCAGCGCCGGAGACATCGTAAAACCTGGAGTCTAGGAGACGTAGCACACATCTTCCGATTGACCTTAGCTCTTCAACAAAGGCTTTCCCCAGACTTTTGGAGCTCCATGTTCCTATGAACAAGAGAGTGATTCCAGTGTCAACAGATAGATGTAAGATAGGCTCTTTCCTTCATTTATAAATGTAGGAGTAGTCTCTGAAGTGCTAAGATGAGGACAATAATAGTAATAATAATAAAACTCCATGGTCACTGGGTTGATTCTTACTCAGAGTGACCCTATGAGGCAGAGTAGAACTGCCCTTTCGGATTTCCAAGACTTTAAATTATAGCAAGAGTAGACAATAGTCTGATCTTTCTCCTTTGGAGCAGGTTGTAGGTTCAAAACACTGACCTGATGGATAACGGCTCAGTGAGTAGCCCTCTCCCACCAGAGCTCCTTCAGAAAAGTGCTATATGGTGAATATAAAGTGATGAGCAAGAAACATAGGAGTTTTTCCCCACCACAGCTTATATTCTAGTTGGGGGTCTCAGATATATGTGACTTTTTTCTTGTTTATATAATAATACAAGGGGTGTACCTGATTGGGTAGTGAACTTGGATTTGGGGACTTAGGCTTTTTTTTTGGCCTATGCCTCTGCTAAACCCTAGAATCTGGTTGCTTCCATCTGGCCAGCTGAAGGGCACTGAACACCAACGGAGGCAAACAGACTTCTTAAAACTGAATGTGGACGTGATTACTGTCCAATCTGCTTACTTTCTGTTCTCTAGAACATGATCATACACTGGAAGTCTGCAAATGAAAGCAGAGGAGAGTATGCATTTATGATGAACATCTGGCCTACAATCTGGAAAGTTGGCAGTTCGAAACCTCTAGGCACTCCTTGGGCGAAAGACAGGACTCTCTCTTCCCATACACTGTCATGGTCTCAGAAAGTCACAGAAACAGTTCTATCCTGCCCAATTGGGTCACTATGAGTCAGATCCATTCAGTAGCAGTGCGTGTAGAGAGTGACAAACAAGTCCCACTGCTGTCGAGAGGATTCCTCGTGTGTTACAAAGTAGGACTGCTCCCTGGGGTGGTGCTGGCTGTCATCTTCATGGGAGCACCTTGCCAGGCCTGTCTTCGGCAAAGCCTCTGGCTGAGTTTGCACAATCAAATTCATTTACTAGCCAGATTTTGGTTAGTCAATGGACACAAGCTAGTTGCACCACAATGAAGAGTTATAAAATTGAATGAATACCTGCTATTAAAATGGCAGTTATTGCTATAAAGACAATTAAGAAGATTGTTAGGAGAGGGAATAACAGCATGGAGCAGGGAACATGAATCTATAGTCAGGTAGGTGATCAGGCTCAGAGCTAAAAATTCAGAACGAAGTGAAACAGCATGCACAAAACTCAGTTTCTTTCATGCTTATCTGAGGACATAGATAGCCATCTTTCAGATCCTACTCATTTGGAATGAGAGAGAGAGAGAGAGAATGAGACAAATTACCAGGTCCCTCCTCCACTACCATTAAGTCTATCATGGTTCACAGTAACCTTATAAAGCAGAGTAAAACTATGAAGTAAATAGATCCATAATTATAACTGTAGGTAGAACCCTAGAGTTTCTGAGGCTGGAAATCTTTATGGGAACCTATAGCCTCATCTTTTCCCCATGAATCACCTGGTGAGTTTGAACCACTGAATTTGCTGATAGGAATCCATAATCGAGCACTTAACCCACTTAGACACCAAGATTCTTTTAACTACCAGATTCTCAAAGCAGAACCGAAAACAAAAGCAAAACCTAACCACAAGCTCACTACCATGAAGCCCATCCCAACCCATAGTGACCCTTTAGGACAGAAGAGAACTCCCCCTGTGGACGTAAGAGCAAAGCTCTTTATGAGAGCAGAAAGCCTCATCCTTCTTTGGTGGAGCTGCTGGGGGTTTCGAACTGTGGAGCTTAAGTCAGTAGTCCAAACCATAACCCACTATGCCACCAGGGCTCTAAGTTCCCACCCAAATATATTTTGGGTGCATGTTTATCTTAGTGATGATAGAAGAAGGGACGTTGGAGAACACACCTGCCTTTTAGAGTAAGTGTATACAACTCATAGAAGCCAGGTTATTTATTGAAAATTCCACAGCAAATCTCAATCAATATGGAACAGGATGTGATTAGAAGATTCTTAAAACACGTGCCCAGTCCCTGCACTTTCAATCAGCTTTTAAAGGCACTTAAATAAAGAAGGAAATATCCTCATCCCTTTTATCTTTCTCCCACCATCTCCCAGCCCTGTCTTGGATGTACTTATGTTGTTTTGACAAACAGCACATCTCACAATTAAATTCTTTACCAACAGAATGCTGGGAGCCCCGGCTGCGATCACTCTCTACATAGAGAATAATTTCAAGATGCGCCTGCTGATTAATTATACTGAAAGCAGCTCTAATGATAGTTTCAAAACACAGGATTAATTCATATAGCATAGTCAATACAAATGGCATGGTAAATTCTCAACCTGATATATTAATCCATTATGGTTTATTGGGCAAATATGTCTCTTGGCATGAGCCTTAGGAGAAAATATGCATCACTGAGAGCGGGTCCTCTTGAAGGGAATTTGATGAGGTGAGACTCTGCACGTTAAGGAGATCAATTTCTGTGTAGGATGGTCATCTTGGAAGAAGCTATAAAACGCTGTAAAGGATAGTGGGAAAGGTGTTAGGTGAGGTTAGTGGGAAAGGTTAGGCGAGGTTAGCAATTGCCCACAGTTCTGATGATGTCAGTAGCTACTGGGATTCTTCCATTAAAACTTTCCTATTTTCTTCCTCCTTTTCTGATGCAGTGCACAGTGCTTTTGCTTATCAGCACTGTTCTGTTTGACATGTACAATTGTCATTTTTTTCTACTACTCTTTTCTGCCTTCACTTGCTTCTGACCAAGCCCAGTGGACTTCCTTCTCTTTCTTTCTGAGGGGACTTTGAAAAATTCCTGGGAAAATTCTCTTATCTTTTTCATTTCATTTCCCCACTAACTTTTTGAAGTTCCTTTTCATATGCCTCTTTCCTGATTGCACTTAAGCTCCTTCCTGCCACAGACTTGTCCCACTTGCTAGTCTGTCTGCTTGGGAAACTCTCATCTTGAGTCAATAAATGCCTGGCTATTTATGATGCAGATTTCAGCTAAAATGTCACCTCCTCAAACAGTCATTCATAAAACTCTCTGATCCCTACCTAAGCATCGCCCCACCTCCATTTTATTTTCTTCTTTGAATTTAAGACCATCTGAAATGATATTTTATTGTTTATGTCTTTGTTATCTGAGTCCTTATTCCCTTTTCTCCATAAGAACTGAGCTCTTTGTGGGAGACTGCTTTATGTATCTTGCTCACGGTTGTTTTCCCAGTGTATAGAATGATGTTTGGCCAGGTAGGTGCACAGCTCATATCTATGGGTTAGTGACTTGTCTAAGGTCACAAACTTGAATGTGATAGAGCTGGAGGGTTCAGAATGAGGACTGGGTAGAGCTGGAATCCAAGCTCTTCACTAAGATGCTGAGATGTTGCTTGCTCCCACATCTATGTTTATGTCCACCTACCTCCACGGTCCCGAGCATGCACGAGCATGCTCAAAGCTGCTTTACATAGCCATGAGAACACAGAAGCAAAGGGCACCCGTTGACTGCCTAGGTCACCACCGTGAGCTGTAGAGGTGTGTGTTAGTCTCGGTAGACTAGGGAAACAAATTCATGGAGACACTCATATGTCTGTAAGAGAGAGTTTTAGATAAAGGGTAATTGCACATTCATAAAATATCCCAACTCAGTGTAGTCCAAGGTCATAAGTCTGATATTAGCCCTTAGGTTTGATATCAATCTATAAAGTCCTCTTCGGACTCACGAAACACATGCAATGATGCCAAATGCAGAACAATTACAGGCCACTGGGAAGAAAGTGTCTGGATCCATTGGCATTGTAAGCATCTCAGCACTGATAGAGGTCTCTCTCTGGTTTCTCCAGCTTCAGAGGTCTGGTTGCATCAGAGTAGGTTCATGTGACTTTTCCAGCTCAGGGCACTAGGATAGTTCCATGTGTCTTATCAGTTGCAATGTCTCCCAAAGAAGTCAATAGAGAGAGGGAGGTGTCTCTGGCCTCCAAGGAGGAAGTACCACATTTCCCAGAATTCTCAGGAGAAGGCCATGCCCACACGGAGGTCTCATTGGCTATTATCCTGATTGATAGACTAGACTCCACCCCTTCACTTCATACGAGATTATGTAACTACCTCAAGATGTTCTCATCAACAGAGGAAGGAAGCAGGTTTAGATTACTGATGGGTTTTTTTTTTTTATGGCCAGACCGTATCACAGTTCAAGAGATGGAAGTTGAGCTTAATCTTCAATGGTCTAAATTAGTTGGAATCAACTTGACTGCTTAGAGCAACCACAATGATAACTGAGGACTTAAGACTATCTGCTTTTGTATTATTGTAAAAAGGAAAGATTATAAGACAGTTTTTTTTCTCAAAGTGCAAGTTGAATTCACTTTTTTTTGCCTGACAGTTCTGTTGGGTTACATCATTTAGGCCAATTTGACTCCATCTTTATTTAGTGATTTATTTGGATCTTTAAGCCACATTACAAAAACTAAATCAAACTCACTGTCATCATGTTGATTCCAACTCATAGTCACCCTATATAAGGTTTCTGAAGCTGCAAGTCTTTACAAGAATAGATAGCCTCATGTGTCATTCATGGAGAGGATGGCAGGTTTGAACTACCAACCTTGAGGTGACCAGTCCAACACTTAAACTGATGGTCTTGGTATAAACTAACAATCAGGTTTCATATCATATCTCATTTCACATCATTAAAACCTAATTTAAAAGACCATGTTGATGAGGAGTTGACAAAGTTAATGCAGATCACTTTTCTGCAATTACCACATTAAATTATAGTCACTCAGTCACAGAAGACACCATTGGTTTGTACTGAGGGATAGAAGACTTAACTAGGGCTGCTTATTGAGAAGATGGAAGCTGTTGTTAGCTTGGGTGAGAAATTTGGACATTTTTCTTGAAACATGCCGCTAATGTTGATTTGTCCTATGACCTAGAGGAAGTTTGTACATTTCTTGGACCGCTGTTCTAAACTGTAGACGGATGTGTTGGAAAATGTGCAAGTGTCATAACTACTAAACACTTCTTTCATTATTTCTCCTACGAACGTCATATGATGAAATAGTTTTCAACCTAATTGCATCTATTGAGTAAAAATTGTCTTCTCCATTGTAAAATCATTCAAAGCCACATCAAACGGCCAGTCAGAGTTTTTCATGGACATGAGGATTACCAGTGTTCCACAGAGGGTTGATAGGGTCCCTGGCAAAGGAAAGTTACTCACCATTTTAGTATGCAGCCTTATTCTGGATGAATTTATGACTCTGCCTCTGCAATGTCCCCCATTACTGCATGTGAACACTCTTCATTGGAAGTCACTAGATTGGCTTATCTCGTGGGTCTCTTGTGATTCTAACTTTCCACAAGTCTGTAGAAAAGTTTTCCATTAGATAAGTAGGGCAGGAAGTCAAGGTGGTGCGGAGTTCAGGTTGGTCTGATCGGTGCCTTTTACTACTTAAATGGAATCTGTTTAAATCAAAGTAATTATTGATTTGGGTACATTTATTTAAAAAATAATAGAGAAATCTCACTTACTGTTTACCTAGTTTCCTCTACTGGAAAATTTTGTCAAAATTATGGTACAATATTTCATCTACGATATACACATTGATTTACGATACACATTATTCAAAATTTCCCAGTTTTCTTTGTACTTGTGTGTGTGTGTGTGTGTGTGTGTGTGTGTCCCATGGTACGGTTGGGTAAGGTGTTGGATGACTAAACACAAGGTCAGCCGTTCAGAACAGCCAGCCTCAGGGAGGGTGAACATTGAGGCTGTCTGCTCCCTTAGTGATTTACAGACATGAAAGTCCTTTACAGGATTGCTATGAGTTGGAATCAGCTGCATGGCATTGGTTGGTTGGTTTGTTAGGCAATACTACGTATTTCTTACAGTCAAGACTCTTAAGCTCTTAGATCACCACAAAGATTCCTCTTGCCACCATATTGAGCTCTGTGCCCTCTTGCTTCTATCTCTCACTGTGTCCTTAGCCCCTGGAGACCACTCATGTGCTCTGCTTTCCTAAATTTTTTTTATCTCAAAGGTACTAAATAAATGGAATCACCCAGTACATATTATCTTGGGGTTGTCCTTTTTCAATCAGCACAATCTCTGGAGATTCCTTCAGTTTGCTACCTATACTTAATATACTTGATACTTAACAACTGTAGCACCCAAACCTTTGAGTTAACTCTATTTCATGGTGACCTAATGGGTCCATCAGAGAAGACCTGGGCTCCACGGGGTTTCCAATGGTTGATTTTTGAGAAGTAGGTTACCAAACTTTTCTTTGGAAGCACTGGTGAGTAGATTTGGACCTGCAACCTTGAGCCTCGAACCTACTGAGCATGTTAATAATTCATATTACCTGGAGATTCTTGATTCACTTTGTTAAGTAATATTCCAGTCTCTGTTGCTCCAAACCTTTTTATTTCATGTACTTCCAAGTGGTGCTTTAAGTACCTTATAATCAAATAATACAAAATACCAAATAAATACAAAAATAGTGTGAGCTAAAAAAGAGGGAAGGAGGACATGCAACAGACTACCTAATATACCAATATCCTCATCCTGAGTTTATTGTCCTGTTAACACAGAAAATCAAAATTTGTCATCCACCTACTCGCCAACATCACCACTTAAGTTTCTAGAGTGGCTATATTTTGGGGGGAGGGGAATAACTTACTGCCCAAATATTCTAAATCTGAACATTAAATATAGTCCAAGAATCTAATCTTTGCCTTGACTCCCTAGCTGTTGTAAGAATGCTTCAAGATAAAGATTTTTGGGTTTTTTTTGGTCATAAACCCTTCTTCACATGAGCTGCTACTTTTGTTAATGCCGTCTTCCACTCAAGCTTGAATTTAGCTGCTTGTGTCTTTTTAAAAATGTGCTCATGAGACAGAGGTTATGCTTCATGAATCTTGGATAATGTCATTGGGACATACAAGGTCTCCTGCCTGGATGGAGGGAGGAGGGATTGCCTGAGGAGGAACAGCCAGGAAGGACTCGCCAAGAACAGACTTCCCAAGAACGCCTCTCTGAGGTGAACGGGGTCGGGGAATAGACTGAATTGATAACATGTCCAATTTGCAGATTGTTTTCATTGCACTGAGCTTTCATTTAGTGTCAAACCTAGAGTATGATGGACTAGAATGCAGAAAAGTTCTAGAAAATTATGGCAATTTACAGGAGGCCTAAATTGTAGAAACACTGCATGGTGAGCACACAGATCTTTCAAATGGCAACATTTAATTGTTGGGTTAAAAAAGCAGTGGACCAATAGGAAACAATTTTTATATCCTTTTATTTATAATAGCTGTTCATGTTAGGTCCTCTTCCTGGTAATTAAAATGCTTTAGACAATCATTTTTGAATGTTTTGTTTAGCATCACCAATAAAACAACCATGACTTTGCCACCTCTATTAGCATTATATTGAGTGCTTGGTATGCACCAACAATTATGCTAGCCAATTTCAGTCATGTAGATCTCACAATGACCTTCTGAGTTATTAAATACTGTGATTATTTCCATTTGAGATTCAGCGACACTGGGGCCTAAAGAGGTTAAGTTATCAGTTTGACCAATTGGTATTAAATTGACTCCAGATAAACCCATGTGTGTCAGCACAGAATGATGTTTCCTAGGGTTTTTGATGACTGATTTTTCAGAATTAGATTGCTGGTCTTTTCTTTCAAAGTACTTCTAGGTGGACTTAAATTTTCAACTCCCCAGTTAGGAAAAACCATGAGAATTAGCTGTTGGCATCACTCAGGGACACCAGAGAAGTTAAGTTAATCTGCTTGAAAGCACATCAACGAGTGTCAAATTCTTTCGCATTCTATTTCGGGGTTGTGGTGATCATAAGAATGATCTTTGGGTTATATAGATTCCAGAATGTGGATAAAGCAAAGAAGCCAGTTTCAGAACCATGGAGGTGAGACAAGAAATCTCTCCAATTCATAGGTAGCTACCAGTTTCTCTTCTGCCTGTCTCATTCCTTCACCCAAATAAGGATCCAGCCAGAAGGTCTCATGGAATGCATTCTGGGGTCAGCCAGGCAAAAAGTCTTATTGCCATGCCCCAAATGAAAACTCCCCAATAGAAATGGGATCCTAGTAAATGTAGTGATAAAAATGCACACGCACACAGTCGTGAACACCGCCACATATCTAATACTTACTTCAGGAGCCACAAACTAGGATCTCCTCATCAACTTGGCAGGATTTATTCCAAAACCATTCTAGAGCAGTCCTGGCCAATAGAACACACAGTACCTGTGAGGATGTTCTACACAAGCCCAGACACTTGTGGCAATATCTAGAATGTGGGTACTGAGATGAAGGAACAGAATATAAAAAAATGTATTTCTTTTCAATTAATTAAAATACAAATTGAAATAGTCATGTGTGTGACTGCTGTATTAGACAGTGCTCCTCTAGAGTGCAAAGCTCCAATGACAACAGATGTCATAAAATTATGAATATGCCTGTTACTGATACTCCGTCCATCTCTTCCTCTGGGTAGGAGAGGGAAGAGGCAGACAAGAAGAGTTGAGGTGGTTGAGTCAAAATATAAAATATAAAATCATGCTCTATGTTTATCTGTCCCAAATTCCAACTGTGTTTTGTTGACAAAATTTGGGAAAGGTGAGGAGTTGGCAGGCAAGGCTGTCCCTTGGCATGCACGAATGTGCCAGCACCTCATTAATCTTCTTTTAGACTAGAAAGACCCTTCTCCTGCCCACTATGGGCCAATGTTTTAAAGGACACTTCAGTATTCTCTTTGTATCTTAGATTCCCTACCCCACTCCCTTTAATTTATAAGCTGCACTGTGACTTGATTTCAACATGCCTTTTATTTAGAGATAGCCTGGTTAATTCCAGTTTGGAATGGGATGAGTTATTTGGGGGCAGTGAAATACATTATGTCATGAGTGTCTGCAGAACACATCAGCTGCTGCCATCCCTCTGACTTTGACTTCTGGCGGCCGCAGTGTGTTTCAGGCAGAACTGTGCTCCATCGGGCTTTTGGTGGGTAGACTGCCAGGCCAATACCTTTCAACCTTTTGGCTAGCAGCCCAACATGTCAAACACATAACTCAGGGACTCCTTGGGGAATGTGCGAGGGTAAGTAAAAATGTACTGTCACAAAATCATAGCAACCTTTGTTCAACCAAATGGATGACAAGATGAAGCCATTGTTTCTTGGCATAGACTCCATCTAAGTCTGTACACTTGTGAAGGTGTTATTCTGTCTCTCTAACTTTTCCTGTTGGAGCCCTGGTGACACTGCCAAGTAGGCTTTGGGCTGCTCACCAGGTTTGGTGGTCCAAACTCCCCAACCACTCCCTGGGTGAAAGAGGAGACTATCGATGCCTATAAAAATGGATAGTCTCAGGAACCCTATAGAGAGTCAGCCTCCAGGGCAGGGGTAGTAGTAGTCAACATTTTCCAAAGAATTCGGTATTTTTTCCCCATTTGCAACATGTTACATGGCAGATTGGGCATCCTCAAAGAACTCAAATGATACTTTTCTTTTAAACGAGTTTGGGGACTGAAATGAAGTCTAAAGGGACAAGGTCAGGTTGGAGTAAGGTATCCTGAGAATATTTTCCTAGGACAATTTTGTTATTCATAACAAAATTTAATTGTTGTCCTGTGTCCTTGGGGAGGGGGGGGGATGATCAAGATACCCCTTTGAAATATCCAAAACAATTGCCATAACCTTCTGAGCGGTCTCCTCAACCTTCTCGACAATGCTTGATCCACCTAAAACCTATCCTTTCAGATGGGGGAACATTCCTCTAGATTTGTTGAAAAGTCTCCATGATTTGGGCAGAGTCTACTTGAATTTTGTGGAAAAGTTGATATTAGCCCAAATCTCAAAATCATTTTTATCCCCCACCCAAAAAGCATCCTATTTTTTTAAGTCCCCTAAAAAGATTAAGACAAGTGTATTCCTAAGCAAACTTGTCTGCTGCCATCCATTGATCACAGAAACATGTTTTCTGGAGGAAAAAAAGCTGTGCATGTGGGGATCTGGGACCCGAGTAGCAAGGCTCTTTAAGGCATCTTCCTGTTAGGTGTTTAGTTTCTAGAAATTGTGGGAATAATATTGTCTAGTATTTTTAATTCTCAGGGTTTGATCCGTCTTTCAATTAAGTTAGTTTATCACACATGTGGTTCTGGGATTCTTTTCTTGTCAAAAGAGAAAATAAATGCATGGAGTATAGTTCTTTTTCCTTTAACCATTTTGACATTTTTGTTCAATGTAGAAATTAGATGACAATGTCTTTTAGAGATACCACTTTAAGCTGTAAGAGCCTGAAACACTGTGTTTTACAGGTGCATGGTGAATTGACATTGCTTAAAAAAATTTTTTTTTGAAAGACAGGCATCTAGAATAACCACTTTCTGTATTTCCTGGCACTGGAAACAGATACCGTTTGGGATTCCTTTTATAGTTTCTTCAACCAACGTCTCCAGTGACCACTCAATTGTGGTCTCGTAGTAAATCAAAATTTCTTTGAAAGATCCAGTGCTGTTATATAATTATAAATGTTCTACAAAGTCATCTCCCTAACTTAAGAGAAAAGCTAGTTTCTGTTTCCTTCCATAACAGGGATTCTGTCGTTGCACATAATAGTTTGTGAAAAATAAAGAATAGGCAATTTTCTCCCCCCCCCCTTTTCCCGTCCTCCTGCTTCTTTTAAATTAACCTACAATTGATGAGGCGTACAATCAGCTTCAGGCTGTGTGAGACCTGGTTGGTCAATCGTGAATGGAGAGAAAAACCACTTAGTAAAGTGCCATTTCGAACTTTCCTCTCCTCCGGGAAATGACTTGTTCTAACTGGGATTTTGGGCTTCAAAGTGGCTATAGAGAATACTCCGAGTCCCCAAATGGACTCTCTCACCATCATTTACTCTGCATTTTAGTACATTAGATTTAAAAAGGAAAATAGCTTCACAGAAAATATTGTGAGCATCGAAGACGATGAACAGGTCGCCATCTTTAAAGCATGAGAAATGGAATTCACCATATTTTTTGAGTATGCATTTGGGTGACAGAGGGGGAGGTAAGACCACATTTAAGTGTGGCAAGCGTGGCGAGTGTGGGGAGGGTTGGGGAGTATTCTGCAGAAGTAGCGTAAGTTGCCCAACAGGACTGAGACTATGCAGGGATAAGCCAGAGCTTAGTACTTTCCCTTGCCCAATTTCGATGATGAAAAGGCCACGTTGCACAAGCCTCTAAGAGCCGGTGCCCCCTTTGGCCAACTTGGAGGAATGGCTTCCTTAGAGACGAGGGCCTCAGCGTGTGCCAATCCTTGTAAAGCATTTCACCTCTTCAGAGGCTAATGCCTCTCAAAACCAAGAACAATTAAAGCGAGAATCTTTCCAAGCAGCGAGGGAATTGAGCAAAATAAATCAGAAATCCTCAGCCTTGGCTCTGGAGGTTCGCCTCATTATGAGAGCAGAACTATTAGCCCTCTTGCCATTGTCTTTCATTTCTCAAGTGAGGTGATTCTAATTAAATTAATCTGCATGTCAATCTATCAGTGATCAATCAAAGAGCCCGAGGTCCCCCCTATGCTGCAGGGTGCTTGTGGCTGACAGGGGCTGATAATGGAGGAAGAAATAAACTGTCGAGCAAAGTTAATTAGTCAACATAATAGGTGGATTAAACAGGAGCTGGCTGATTGCTGTTTCCCGTGTCAAAGCATGAGGTAGGAGCTGAAGCTGCAATTACAGACAATTATTATATTTGGTTGTAAGAGGTCGCATGAATAAACATATCTCTGTGGGTTTCAGTTTTAATCCCCTTCCCCATTTCATATAAGGAGAAGTGTAGGTCATTTCTTCTCATTGTTTTAGTCAAAGTTCTTTGAGCTAACACTTCTGCCTGCATGGTTTCTCGTAAACCAGGCTTGGAGTCTGCGTCGGAGATGGCCGGCTCCGTGAACGGTGGCCTGGGCCGGTGTCACCAGTTAGGGGGTTGGCTTAGAAACAAACGTAGATGCAAGCCACTTCAGGCAGTTTTCTTTTCTTCTTTTGGAGGGGGGTGGTGGTCTCCATGGTCGTGGTGAGGGGGTTTTGGTTTGATTAGTCAAAGCTGAAGTGGCAGTGAAAAGGGACGAGAAACCTCAGAGAGGCACCCAAGAGAAGAAGCCACATGGCAGCTCTCACGACAGGCCGCCTCGCATTTTCTCTCTTTATTCTCTTAACCCTGACACAGTGAGGGGAAGGAGAAGGAGGGGGGATATTTTAAAGATTCAAAAGATTTTTATTTGCATGATCAACTGCGATATCTACTTCAGTGTCTAAACTGAAGGGTAATTTAGGTGAAACACAACCACCCTTGTGTAAAAAAAATATATATATGCTAATAAAGATCCTCTTGTTAAAATTATGGTTAACAGTGTACCTTCTGCTGTATAACTATAAACTGTGCAATTTTACTTAAAACTGCATCAAAAGCGTTCCATGCCAAAGACCCACTCATCAATAGCTTCTCTTGTTAGACTTTGTACAGCATAAGCACCAGTTATTATGTGAAATAGCTATGCAATTTTCTTCAGCTCCCAGCTGTTATTTATTTAACTTGAGTTTATTACCCGCCATGCTTTTATATTAAAATGTTCATTCATTTTTCTCTTATGTCTCTAGGTCGTGGTGTCTACAACAGTCAACGTGGATGGCCATGTCCTGGCAGTCTCTGATAACATGTTTGTGCATAATAACTCCAAGCATGGGCGGAGGGCTCGGAGGCTTGACCCCTCGGAAGGTACGCCCTCTTATCTGGAACATGGTAGGCGAATCATTTTCATTGGTTGGCATTGCTACTTTAACTGTGAATTTATTTGGTTTCTTTCTTCTAACGCCACCCCATTTTCTATTCTGTTGTGACTCCCAAATACCTTTTTCGAATAATGTTGATTTTCTCTTGTGTTTACTCTTCGAAATATGATGCTTAGTGTTTAGAGATTGGTACATCTCTTTGAGCCCAATCCTCTCCTACTGCTTACCCAGGAATTGGCAGACATCTTTCCTACAGGTAGAGAGAATGAGACTCCGGGCTACTAAGTCAAAGCTCTCACTTAATCAAAAAGTAAAATTGAGTAATCAGAAGTGTGATTCATGCTAGGAATTTACACTAACCATTAATGTTTCAGGATGAACTCTTATCTTCTTTGTGATTCCCATTGTTGTATCTCTATGAATGTTTATCTAATTTCTCTTGGGGAGGAGGTTCAAATCTAGATTGGAGGTGTTTTTCCAATATAAAACTAGGCCAAATATCCCTTTTGTGCACTTCTTAGACCCTATTCTTTATTAATACATGATAGAACCTGTTTCCTTTAGCTAGGCCTTGTTAGGGAGAAAAAAATATTAGTCTTGAGACTCTTAGTGAATCAGTGGCACCCTTGAGAGAACTGGAAAAAAAAAACCGCAAAAATTTTGAAACAAGACAAGTGAATGGTATTCAGAGAAGCCCTGGGCTGGATTGAGTGCCTCTTTGAATTCTTCTGTGCTCCATAACTAATGTATCCATCCATCAGTCATCCATCCATCCATCCGTCCACCCACCCACCCACCTAAGAAACAGTGACTGAGATCCTGCTGGATACCAATCATCATAGCAGACTTTCTCCACTGTCCTCAAATAAAACCCTGAGCCCATCTTCCCCACTGTGTTTTCCAGTCTGCTGCATTGACATTGTTACTTTTAAAACACTGCCCCAGAAATTACTACCCAAGTGCCTGATTTTCCATGGGCCATGAGATGTTCATGATGTAATTCACAAGGCAGAATTCTCCCATCTCTGCCAGCATCACAATTTAATAAACACCACTATCATCATTTTTTTTTTTTGCTTCTGATTTTCTTTTTCTGTGCTTAGGAAGCACACAGACTATACTTTTCATTAATTAGCCAGATGTAACACTCGTAGAAGGGCTTCTTTGCCACATCCAGCTTTACAGTCTTTTTAGAGTAAACCATCATCTTTCGAAGGCTGCTTCTTTATGGTTTCATTAGTGCTGAGATGGATGGATATTACTTTTTGCAGGAGGCCATTTGAAACACCTGCTCATGATTACAATCCTAGTTCCATCTCTGTATTTAAAATTATTCTGATCCCCACTTTGCAGTAATGTTGCCTTTCTAATACCCTTGGAGTCACTTAAGGTATTGTGTGACTAGAGGTGTTTAGGTGAAAGGAGGAAGGAAAATATAGGCAAATTGACAGTGGGCACAATGTGAAGAACCTGACTTCAAATGCGGAAGTTCTGTTTTTGCCTGCGACTGGTTGGTTGCAGGGGGCACTGCAAGACAGGAGTTTCAGTTTGAAGTCTCCCAGTCCCTGGTTCACATGGTACTCCAAGTGCAGATCACTTCCAGCTCCCAGTCCTGCTCCTCGAAATTTCCAGAGGGAGCATCTGTTTTCCTGCAAACCATCCTTTTCTCCCCAAACCCCCAAGGCCTAAAATAACACAAACCCCAACTAAAGGAGCAGTTACAAAGGTTGTCTTCAAGGGTAGAGGCGAGAAGCGTTATTCCACAGTATGATCGTGTGGGGGTGGGGGGCTTGCAACAGGTGCCAGGAAACCCAAATTCGATTCCAGGTTCACCTTTGAGCTCTTTGTGTGGCCTGAGACAAGTCATCTCACCTTTTGGGGGCCCTTGATTTTCTTGATAAGACGCAGGTGAGGATGCATAGATCACAGATATTCTGTGCTCTGGTGGGGGCCAGGTAATGTAAATAAGGGAAATGGGCTGGGTGGAGACAGGGCTCCTGGCACATTCATGCACTGCTGCTCCTGAGCCCAGCCGGCTGCAAAGAGCGCTTCGGGGGCCACATGTTCCAGTTTGCCAGGCGTTCAAAGCCTCCTCCTTATCATTAGTTGGTAACTAATTACACAATTTTTCAACACTGAATGGAAGGGGCAAAAAAATAAGAAGTATCACACAGAATCACATACTTTCCTAAGCTAACTATTCGAGACCCCTGGTCTAAAACGTTTAAACTTTCAGCTCCAACATTTCCCCCCCCCGCCCCAGGAATACTTATTAATATTTCTGGTGGGATATCATTCTAAAATTTAAAGGCAGCTTTTTTTGCCCCCAGCTATTTGTCTGGTACACAAAATGCCCATACAGATGATTGGTCTATAAAATGGGGGCCTTTGGCTCCTTCTCTCCGGCTCACTCTCCTTGCAGATCTGATGGCCTGTTTCCTCCAGCAAGGGGTTGAGGGGCTCGCTTGCCCCAAGCCTTCACTTCTTTCCAGAAGAGTAAAAGGCTTGCTGCCTTCTGTTCCACAGCGCCGGCGCAAACACAGAGATCTGCTTCTTGGCAGTATGAATCAAGCAGCCACACATAACCACCCACTCATTTAGACACTTCAAGCTGATACATAAATATCTACTCTGCACACGGTGACTTTTGAGCTCTTTCAGTCGTGATGTGTGGGAGTGGACCCAGACAGTAATTCCTGCTGATTTGGGGGTATGGTAATACTTTATCTTGCCATTGAAAAATCCCATCCTATTAGAAAACACCCTCTTTAAGACTTCAAGAACCACTCCCCCCACGCCTGCACACACACTTTCTGTCTCTTCACTCCCCCATCTCCCTCTCAAACGGCTACTGCATAAGGGGACTAAAAAAATGTTTTCACCTCTGAGCCCCATAGAAGTCTTTATTTTCCTCCCTCTGGGCTTTTTACCATCTCATTTATAGGTAGCCTGGCGTATTTTGAGCTATTCTGCACATCGCTATTTATACGCTGCTTGTCAGACATTCCCTTTCAGGCTCATCTGTGTGCATATCAGTGGGGGGAAGGCCATGGCTTACACGCAGGCACCATCTCTCTTCTGTGTGACCCACAGATGCACAGACCCCTGTGTTCAAATAAGTGTCCCTGGTCAAGGATGGGAGTTGGGAAAGACAAATTTAGTTCACAGAATTTTGTGTGGCCCAAGAAGGATGCATCCCAGCATGCTCTAGCTAGCTCATGGTAATTGCTCCTATGTGTCATGCTTTTCTTCATTCATAAATACAAAAGGTTTTCTTCAGTTGAGCATTTATGGGTGAGTTTAGGCAAGTGCTTCTTAAAGCAGCAGCTCTATGACAGAGGCACAGTGGGAGAAAGGAACCCTGGTAGCACAGTCATAAACACTTGACGGAAGGGTTGGCAGTTGAAATCCACCAGCCAGTTCCAGCAGTCTGCTTCCATAAAGTGGACAGCCGTGGAAGGCCCCGGGGGCAGCTCTGCTCCGTCTTCCAGCGTTGCTGTGAGTCAGAATCCACTTGAGGGCAACAGATTTGGTTTGGAGAGTTGGAGAGAGAGGGAGTCTCATCTCAGAATGTCTTTGAAAGGCACCCAGATTTGGGGACGTTGAAACTATTGCTAGGGGAGCCCCCATGGCCGTGAGGTTATGTGTTGGGCTATCACCCGAAAGGACTGCAGTGCCAACTGCAGGGGAGAAAGAAGGGCCTTTCTCCTCTCTTGAAGAGCTGCCGTCTCAGAAACTCACAGGGCCAGTTCTAGGCTTTCTGCAGGGTCGCTATGAGGCAGCATCAATTTGACTTCTGGGAGTTTGGCTTGTTTTCTTGGGTGTTATTGTTGGGTTCCTTGGCATCGATTCGATGTGACCGAGTGGGACGGCCCAGAGCTGTCATCTTCAAAGACTCTTTTCTAGGCTGCAGTCTATAAAGGGGAGCATGCCAGTGGTTGAGTGGATTCCACGTGGGGCTCCTAATCCCAGGGGCAGCAGTGTGACTTCACCAACGGCTCTGCAGGAGGAAGATGGGACATTCTGCAGCTTTGGAAACCCACGGGGCCAGTTCTACTCAGCCCTGGAGGGTCACCATGAGTTGAAATCGACTTCATGGCACTGGGGTTGTTTCTGTTTTGAATCTTTGAGGGAGCAGATCACTAGGTAACTCCACCAACAACCATCCCCTACACACACACACACACACACACACACACACACACACACACACACCAGGTGCCTACACACAGTATGAGTGACAGAAAGCTCTGGCCTCTCTGTCTTGCCCCTCTTGTCTCCTTATTTTAGGGGTACGCTCCTGGGGCCTGTGTGTTGTGGTGGTGGCCGTGCTTCAAGTTCCTGGTGGTTGTTTACTTGAATGGAAGGCCAGTTGTGGCATCCGTTTCTTGATTCTTTCCCCCAGTGGCAAAATGCGGTGGCCTCACAATGTGAGAGTGCGGAGACCCTGTCAGCCTGCATGCGCTAACACTTTATTATCTAATGATCTAATATGCAACAAGGCAGAGTGCCGGTGCTCATCATTCTGACATAGAATGCCGGGAGAAGTGACTAAATTACTTTATGTACCATTAGCGCTAGCAGCTATGGTGAACTCACTGGCAGCATTTATGCAAATGCCTGTGAATACACTTTGGTGGCTTTGTCAGGAAGCTGGCTGACAAGCAGTTTAAATGCTTTTTTTTTTTTTTAGGGGACATTTTTTTTTTTTTGGCAAGTATGTGTTTTTTCCTGTTCTCCTTTCTGCTTCCCGCCCCCTTCCCTTTGGGGATCCATAGAGCATGGGCCTCAGCTGGGGGTCTCTGGGGGAAAGGAGAGGGCTCCGTAGTGAGCCCCCCTTCACCAGTGACTCTGCCAGGGGGTGACTCTCCAGGCTGCTTTTGGGCTTGCTTCCGATCTATTTCTTTTCTTTCCAATTCTGAAGCATTTGTAAAACTCAGCTGTGCTTGAAAAACTAGTGGCGCCACAAGCCAAGACTTGGTAAAATATGAACTCTTTTTTAATGCTCCCAAGTTCTGAAGTGAGGTTCTACTTGTTTGACTCAAGAGAGAGAGAGAGAGAGAGAGAGAGAGAGAGAGAGAGAGAGAGAATGAGAGCTGCTTTTAAAGTAACTTCCTTCATTTCTTCTTTTATTGGAAACATGGTTGAAAGGCACCTCTTTGGGCCTCGGAAATGGATGTACCTCATTTCCCTTGAAAGCACTTGGAAGGTTGAGCAGGGAAGTCTAAATGTGCAGGATCCTTCAACCAGGGTGCAGCCAGGCCAGTGCCAGGCCTCTGTTTGGAGAAAGTGCAGAGGTGGTGACGTCCTTGCTGAAGCAGCAGCCTCAGAGGGAGCGGGTCAGGTTTACAGGGCTGCCGCCATGAGTTCCTTCCCTCTGACCTTTCAGTAGGCAGTGCCCCTCTCCAGCTGTCCCTAACAATATGGTGTTATTCTTGCTTTTTAGCATTTGACCTCCTTTAATCCTTTTGCTCCAGAAAGAAGCAGTATTTCGCTTCTGTGGGTTGCCCTTGGGTCTCTGACCCTGTCGACTCCCGGGGCCCAGCCGCATTGACAGGTGTTGTTTGATGGCCTTGTGGAGAGAGGTGGCTTAAGTGTGGGGAGACTCCTCCTCTTCAAGAGTGAACATGGAGCTGTCAAGGGAACAGAGAAGCCCCTCTACTCTCTCCTTAAGAACCGAGTTGCGTCTAGCTGGGGAAGGAGCCTCAAGCTGTCTGGCCGGGCTCCAGTCCTGACTCTGCCCAGACCTAGCTGCGTGACTCTGGGCAAGTCACATCTATTCTCCAGAGGTCAGCTTTTGTGGGCAGTGAAGGTGAGACAAACGTTGAGCCCTCTCTGTGCCTCAAAAATCTCCACACTCACTGCCATGAAGTCCATTCCGATTCATCGCGACCCTCCTCTGTAGGACACGGTAGAACTGCCTCCTTGGGTTTCCAAGACCTTGACATCTTTCCAGAAGTCAGCAGCCTCTCTTACCTCTAAATCTCCGTTTACCGTGTGGCATTCTATGGTGATCTGAACTGGAGCCCGACACACCCTAACACACCTTTCAGGAAGTGTCTTTTGAAGAGCAGGCCTTAGGGAAACAGAGACAATTTGAATATAGCTTCTTTTTTTGAATCTTCTGCCAAGGAGTAAGGTACAATAAGGTACACTTAAAATCCCCAATTTCTTCTCACTTCTTCAGACTGAGCATCCAGGACATGCTGGATTCATAGTATAAGGTGTCATGTTCCCTGTCTTCTAAATAGAGAAAACAGATATTAAACACAACTGACCATTTATTAGCTAAAGTTGTACAAGAAAGGCGAACCAGAAAGGGACTGGGATGAGTGAGGCATCAGGGACACCTTCTCTGAAGAAAATCATGGTTAAGTCCCAACATAAAAGATGAATATGTTTACACCAGGCAACGGGGGGTTGAGGAATAAAGTTTCCAGACAGAAGGAACAATGTGTGCAAAGGCTGTTTGGCTTAGGTGAGCTCAAAGAACAAAAAAGAGATGGGCATGGACTTTGCTGTTCCCATCCAAGGCCAAGTGCAGGAAATCAGACTGGGCAATGGCCAAGGACTAGCTCGTGCAGGTCCATGTGGCTGGTGAGGCTTGGCCTCGATGACAATCGTGAAAATGGGATGGGTCCGAGCCCAGATTTGATGAACTCAGCTTCAATTACACGGGCTCTTAGTGTCTCATGAAAGCCCTGGGCAAAATCACTTGGAGTTGTTATGACTCTGCCCTTGCTCGCTGGGCTTGAGAAGCTCCCTTTGGAATTGCGCATGGCTTGGACATAATGACTCCCGATGAGTCTTCCTGATGACTCCCATTCGATCAATAGCTAGAGCATTCAGTATACAAAGAAAGTGAAATGTTTTGTGAGTTCTTTTTGCATAGGCCTTTTTTTTTCCTCTCATGAGAAACTTAGGAGAGTTGACTGATGAGCTTCTCTTGGAGTTAGTGAGACCCTCACCTTTTTCAGGTTGTGAAATTGGAGGGCCACTGCTATAGTTGACCTACTGAACATACATGACTTGTCAGCTCCAACAATGCTAACACTGAAGCAGTGAAAATAATCTAAAAGCAATAGTGGGGAACATGCCTCTCCAGGTGGGCCTGGCCCTTCCCCTCACAAGCCATGGTACAGTCACAGCTAGCTCTGGGTGAAGGACCAGGGGAGTCTGGAGCTCTTCTAATTCACCTCCCTTCCCCCACCCCACATTTTACAAAGAAGAAACAAGGGTCCAGAGATGACTTATCACCTGCCCACCTTCCCGGAGTGGCTCTCAGTCACCATTAAGTTGGCTATGACTCACTTTGGCCTTGTGTGTAACAGAACATGGGATTGTCTGGTCCTGTGCCATATTTTTTGTGTCTTCCAATCTTCCATGTGGCAGTATTCTGCTGTGATCCATAAGATTTTCATTAGATAGTGTTTGGAAATAGCTTACCAGGACTTTCTTCCTAGTACATCTTAGTCTGGAAGTTCTGCTAAAGCTTCCAGCATCTTAGAAGCATGCAAGTCACCACACTATGATATACTGACAGATGGTGATAGTCACATGGCTAATTTATGTAAGAATCTACTTGGTGTCTTTCACACCAGCCCAGGGTATATTAGCCATCAGGTGTGGGCTTCATGCCTCCACTGATTCCTGGTTCCCAGGAAACATTATGTCGGAGTACTGGAGGCCTTGCCCCAGCTGCTCCCTTGCTATTCACATTGACCTAAGCTTTTCTCTGGTCTAACTTCTCTCCCATGCTGGGACTCCAGGGCTCAGAAGATGAAGGTTGATAAAATCAGTTATCTCTGGCCACAATGTCCACTCTGGGAGAAAGCAGGGGATGGATGATGCAGAACTGCCCACACAGGTGTGGCAGATCTCTTTGTGTTTGGTTTCCATGCAAATCCCAGCCAGGCCCACAAGGGCAGCGCATGTCAGTGAAGGGTCCATGTTAGAGAAATATTGGCCTCCTCTGTTACTGAAGGGAGCATACAATAGCTTAGCAGATGCATTTCCCACTTGAAAAGGACGGCGAATGCAAGGACAGAACCTCAGGGTTAAGCTGATCCAGTAGTGTCGTGACAGAGAGCACTGTGGCCTCGCTTTTAAAACAGCACATCAGGCTTTTCCTTGAGCACTTAGGAAGGTATCTTTTGCCTCCTCTTGAAACATAAAGAAGGCGGCAAGTAGTCAAGATAACGAACAAGGCTGTAAGTAAAGACTGATTTTCAGTGTACCGCCTGAGTAATTCATAAAGCAGATAACACCAGAAATCCTAACACTGCGGACCCCGCAGCCAGCAAGATCTCAGCTTCAGGCAGATTAAAGAGTTCATGAGCAATAGGTAACCGCTAACTAAGCAGATAATCTTTGTTATCCTTATTCGAACATGACACAAGCAGCAGCATTGCTGATGCTGGAGAAGTGGTGCTTAGGCTTAAGTGCCATTCTTGAGAGCAATATGCCAGGCCAGGTCATAATGCTTCTGTTAGTCTTACTATTACTATTACTGCTGCTGTCATTTTGGGACTGTTACCAGCTGATCTCTATAGAACATTCACTATGGATGGACCAACACCTAGGGGAGCATTTTATACATCCTCCCTCACTCCATCGCCCAGCAAATCTGATGAGATAGGACACTTAATGTGTTCATTTCACAGATTAGAAAAGCTAGAGGTCTTGAGATGGACAGTGACTCATCTAAAGCTAGAGAACTAAGTAGAATTGGATCCCAGACTGGACTCTGGGTCTGCCTACCCATGTAACACTGAACGGTGGTAGTATCAAGAACTTTTCAGGAAGCAGTGAGTTTATGATGATAGAAATTTTGACAATGGTTATCTCTGATGCTTTCTGGCACAACATGTTTATTGTAACTGATAGCAACATGCTGTACATGTGAAAAAACATTACATGGACACATGTATGTATACATACATACATAGACACACATATTTACAGCAATTGCGAAAGGAATAATGAGAATAGACATCATTGAGCTTTGACTATGTCCAATAATAGAGTTCTTTGGCTATCCCATTGCTCAGATGTAGAAACTGAGGTTAAAGCAAGAGAAAGTAACTTGCCCAGAGTGGCTGCACAAATAAGTAGTTGATCTGGAATTCAACTCAGAATGTGAGATCCCAGAGTCCTTCCTTTTCCCTATTTTTCTCACACATTCTACAACAAGTCTTTCCGTCTTTTATCTCATTGTCCTCTTCTGGTCCAAGTAAGGCAGGTGGGCTGGTATTTTCGATAGCCCTTTAAAAAAGGTAACATCTTAAAGAACAGCAACACAGTGAAACAGGACAGACTGAGCAGCTTTACTGTACAGCTCACTTTCTTTCAATAGCCTGACCCCACCCCCACCCCCAGCTTCACATTCTACTCTGACAATACCACATTCTACTAATCAAATAAAGCACATGCTGCTTTTATGTGATGGCTGGGATATTGTCTATGGCACTAGAATGATAAGGAAGAGACAGGTAGTATTTTATTTATTCACAAGGATATTGTATCTCATCTCTGTGGAAATCATTTGTTGACCATATGGACTCTCTGGCGTGTGTACCAAGTCGGGGGGGAGAAGACCACGAGAAAAGACTTAGAGGCTCTTCTGATGCTAAAGGTACCCTCTTTAGGGTACTGACATGTTACTAAAACCTCCACTCACAGTAACAGGGAAACAGATAAGGAGGTAAGGAGGCTATTTTCTTATATAAAAGTCCCTTGACAAACCTACCAAATATGGGGAACTGCCAGTCTTTGGTGTTTCATCTGACTTGGTAGATGAGTGAGTCACACCTGCTATTTCAAGAAATGTGTGTGTGTTGCTTTATGCTTATATTTTGGGCAGCAATAGCAGAAATTTTTTTGAAGCCTAATTTTTTGCTTTATATTTGGTTACAAAACCACAAACTTTCCAAATGTGCTGATATGATAAAACAGGGACTTCTCTCTAGCCAGCACAGGAGAGACCTGCACCTAAGAATTTTTGAGTCCGAAAGCAGAGGATTCCAGTGATGTGAAAGCACAGATCTAGCTTCTAGGCCCTGTGAGGAAATGCTCCTCAGCAGGAGATGTTTGAAATAATGGTCAGGGCCTGGATGTTTTTGTTCGTTTGTTTTAGCATTCTCAAGGCTAAACAAGAAGAAACAAAGCAAAGTCTACTGGCTCCTGTGCTCACACAGGAGGTACTTTAATGTCTCTGTTTCCTCTTCAGTTTAGGGAAGGGACTGGGGGTGGTGGGGCTGGGTAGAGTCCTGGATCTCTGACCATTAGCCATTTGAGCACAGCTGATGGCACCCGAGGCTCTCCTATCCCGGAAGAGCTGCCCTCACACATCCCTCTGAGTGGTCACCTCAAGGCCAGGGTTATGGTCACTCCACAGAACAGACTTAAGGCCAGCTTATAGCCAGGAGCTTGACAGAGTTTTTAGGAGGCATGGCAGGGTGAAAGAGGTGGTGTACACACCGCATGGATCTTAGGTAACCAACCCTCAGCAGGCATCTTCTCCCCGAATCCCTCCAGCTGAGAGGATGTACTATCTAGTCCTTTGGAAGGTGAGGAGTTAGTTTGGGGACTTATGCGTTCCATGCAGTTATGTGAGATGGGGGAAAACACTTAACACACGTTTTTGAAAATCAAGCTTATCTTAATGCTTAAGCAAAAATGAGCCCTAGGATACCAACATTGTGACCTCTTAGCTATTATTGCTTAGGACTGCTAAATATAAACAAAAAGTCTGTCTAAATAAAAACAGCAAATCAATGATATTAAGTGAATAATAGTATAAGTGGTACCCAAACCCACTGCCATTTAGAATAGTCTGGCTCACAGTGGCCCTGGATAGTGCTTCCTAGGCTGTGAACCTGCATAGAGGCAGCAGACAGCCTCATCTTTCTTGTGGGGTGACCTGTGTATTAGTGCCGTTATAGTGGAGTTTGGCAGGCCAGTGCATACCCAACAGCATCACCAGGGCTCCATCAAGTGGCACCAAACTACAAAACTCATTCTGCCTCATGGTGGCTCCATGGACAGGTAGTACTGCCCTGGTGAGTTTCTGAGACTGTAACTCTCTCTGGGAGTAAACAGTTGCCTCTTTCTCCCATGCAGCGGCTGGTGGTGTCCAGCTGCTGACCGTACAGTTGACAACCCTGCATCCAAGCAGAGGAGAGGGCCAAATCACGAGTGGTGCCGGATAGTGCTGCCATAGAGGATTTCAGGATTAGAAGAAGTAAGAGTTTTAAAGTCATCAGGCAACAGGGAAAGACTCTCAGGAATGCACACACACACACACACACGTCAAATACTACTTTTTAAATGAATATCTTTTTGAATGAAGATATTTTTGACTCAGTTTACCATTGGAATAATATTGATGTCTTCTTAGGATTTTAGCAACCCAAACACCTCCCAAGTCGGTCTTAGTTTTTATTTTTTAACAAGTAGTGCCTGCCTGTCAGAGGGTAACGATTACTTTGGAAGGGAGGATTTGAGTTGAGGGAGAGACTCAGCCAGGGTCCACCCAGGCAGCACATTATGATAATATATACAGAACCAGCTGGACACTGAGCAACGCTGACGTTGTGTTGTCAGGGGCAGGATCACCCATCAATTTCCCAGATAGGATTTGAGTTCAAATGACAGAAAGAAGAGCAACTGTGTTCAAACTGGTGCATGGGGGAGGAGTGGGGTGGGCAGGAACCAGCCAGGCCTAAAGACAGGAAGTCCTGGTACCTCCGGAAGGGGTGGCTCTGTTTTCTCATCTGGTTGCTACCCTTCCTTCTAACCTTAACATCTGTCAGCAAGATCCACCTGGGCCCTCGCTTGATGATAGCCCACTGCAGGGGGTGAGGAGGGGGGTGTACTGGTGCTAATTTTAACCCCTAGGAGAATGGAGTGTCGGGTGCTGAGATGGGGTCTGGAACAGAAGAGCCGGGAACCCCCCATTCTGCTTAGGAAACCCAGGCTGAGGGTAGCGCAGATTGCTAACAAGAGCTCGAACTGTTCTCCATGTTTAAGCAACTGCTTAGTTCCTTACTCTCTTAATCACTCCGGTGAGTTTTCAGGGATTCATTTGCTCCCTCCATTGTTGGTCTACTAATTGATTGTGTATGGTATTAGGTACCAGGATACAGAGGCGAACAAGGCAGGGACACTCATGATGTGAAGTTTAGACTCACATACATGTAGGTGCATGTTTATGGGTCTGTATTGAGGAAGCGATCACCTGATAATTATTTAAATTGCAGTTAGTGCTACACGGGAGAGACACCAGCCACCAGGGACGCACAGTGGTGCAGCGGTTCAAAGCTCATTGCTAATAACTAAAAGACTGGCAAGGCGAGGGTGACTCTGTGTTTGAGATGTGAAAGGATTGGCCGCCTGATCCTCTTAAGTTCATAGCCTGGAAAGTCCTCAGTGGGATTCTACTCTGTCTCCCGTGCGGCCCAAAATAGACTCAAACAGCCTATAACAAGCAGGACTCAAGGATGTAAAACAAAGGGACTCGGTCAGATCTGAAGAATCAGGAAGAGTTCTTGAAAATTTAAAACAAGAAGGAGGAAGAGCAATTAGTCTACAAAAAGAAGGAACCTCTTTTCGGCCAATGGACAAGGATGTTCCAAGCATCCCAGTGGGGTCAATACATGAGAAGCTAGGAGCAGGCCTATGAGCAAAGGCATTCCAGCTAAGTCTGAGATCTAACGTTGAGGAAATAAATTCAGACACGACCCCAGGGCTCATTGGTTTCTCCGTGACTTGGGGATCATTCCTCACTCACAGGGGGATTTCCTTATTCACAACAGAATTCATTGTCCCAGAGGGCTAATTTTTAGACCAATATGTCTGGTGACGATGATTTGGGGTGAAAATGAGAGCAGCCACTCAGCACTTACTACACACATGGCATTGTCTCTTTTAATGACCTTAGCAGCCTCGGGAGGGCAGCACTTATTATGCCCATTTAGCACAAGAGGAAAACCGAGGCCAACTTTCAAGGGTTTGGTTGTGGCCAGGTACAATGAGTTAGCTTTTGGCCCTCGAAGTCACCAACACGGCACAGTTCTTTCTCACTGTCTCGTCAATGCCAATCCCCTATCACAGGACTTCAGGCACAGAGGGAAATTATCCTGCTATTTGAGCCCGTAATGTAATACCTGCTTCAATTGGAGCAAATTGACAACGTTACTCAAAGGCAAATTGAAAAGCCAGATCTGTGCCAAATCCCCAGGGTCAGTCAGTTGGCATGTGCTGTGATATATGGGAAGGTGCTTTTCTGGGTTAAGATAAAAAAAATCCTCGTATCGCATCACGTTATCGGGTGCCTCATCTCAATCTCTCTGTGCCAGCCCTGCAACTTGAAATACTCAGTGGACAGAAATGAAACTTTATAGAAATTAGGAGATCATCATCCTTATCAGATGAACATGATGCCATCAGCATGATGTTAGCATCCTCAGGGAGAAAAAGAAAAGAGGGAGGGAGGGAGGGAAAGAGAAAGAGAGAGAGAGAGAGAGAGAGAGAGAGAGAGAGAGAGATTGATTGATTTACCTGCAGAGGAGCAAGAGAAAAATCTGTGGCCTGGATTATAGGCCTGGATTATAGTTGTCTCACGGCCAGCCTGCTGTGGGTAAGTTGGCTGGGAGATGAACTTGGAATTGAGATGCTGCTTAAGCATCAGTTGCTGGTCAGTCAAAGCAGAGGCACTGCCCGTGAACATGGACAGTCGCAGAGAATGAGGAGTAATGCGAAGCACTGAAGGAATGCTTCCCAGCCCTCCGAACGCAGCCGTAAATCTGACGGCCAGCCTGTGTCTGATGTGCCAGCATGATAGTGGAACCCAAGGACTAATGTATTTTTATCACAATCTGTGAAATCAATCAATATTTCATATGTGGACATATGCTCCTGTGTTGCTGACTTATTTGATTGGCCACTACAGTCAGCGGCACACCAGTTGTTCAAACCCACATTCTTTACCCGAGATGTGTGGGAGAAATGTAACAGAGGACCCGGGGAATAGGAGCACAGACGGTGTCAGGTTTGGGGTGGTTTCTTAGGATTCTTAGCACATTCATGCCTTTCATTGACCTTGGAGCAAAACAATGAAAGCTTCAGATACAAATGAGTATAAAAGTATAGATAGCCATGACCCCAATTCTACCACATAAATCCAGATAGACCAGGAGATGTACAGTGAAGTTGGAACGTGGGAAATTCAGGGTAGATGATCCATCAAGACTAGTAATAGGAGAGGTAATACCAGGAGGGTGGAGGGATGGAGGAATAGAAAGGGAGAACCAACTTCAGGGATCCACACATAGCCTTCTCTCTGGGACACGGACAACAGGGAAGTGAGTGTTGGGACACATTGGACAGTGTACAGTATGAAAATGATAACAATTTGTAAATTACTAAGGGTTCATGGGGCGGGGGAACAAGGGAAATATAGGGAGCTGATACTGGGGGCATAGAGGGAGGGAGGATGTTTTGAGAGTGATGATGGCAATAAGTGTGTAGATGTGACCTGCATACAATTAATGTTTGTATGGATTGTGATGGGAGTTGTATGAACCCGCAATAAAATGATTCATTAAAAAAAGGAGGGAGGGAGAAGGAGGAGCTTATACCAAGGGCTCAAGTGGAAAATAATTCAAAATGAATATGGTAATATGTGTCCAAATATGCTTGATACAAATGATGTATTGAATGTTATAAGAGCTGTAAGAGCCCCCAATAAAATAATTTGGAAAAAAAGGGTATAGATAGCATTGTGGTTTAACTGTGAAGTAGAAGAAGGGTGTGTGCTTTAAATTGAGAGACCTCTGTGACCTGCTAACAGAAAGGCCTGTAGTTTTAGCCCATCTACTGCTCCACGGAAGAAAGATGTGGCAGTCTGCTTCTGTCAAGATCAATCGCTTTGGAAACCCTAAGTGGGTCTGCCGTCTAGGGATGGTTTGAGTTAGAATGGACTGGACAGCTGTGGGTTTGGTTTCTCATTTGATTGTTCTGATTCATTGTTGTTCGATATTCACTCTTGTGTTGAGTGTAAGGAGGCCAACAAGTACAGAGGGCCTGCTGTGAGCCTGGCTGGAGGCAGTTTTTAGCTATTTAATCTCCAGAGCTGTGAACAATGGAGGTGCATCCCAGAATACCCAGTGTATTTGATCATTTCTTGAAAGCAAGCCCACGTCACACCCATTGCTATTGAGTTGATTCTGACTCATGGTGGATTTTCTGGGCAATCATCTTTATGGAACATTTCCTGGGTCCTGAGAACAATTTGCTCCCCTATGTTAATCTGAAGGTTGGCAGTGTGAACTCATCCAGGAGCACGGCAGAAGCAAAGGCTTGTCAGTCCGCGCCTGTAGAGATCACAGCCACACAAATCCCGTGGAGCCCTGAAACACATAGGAGCCATATAAGTAGGCACCTACCCAATGGGAACTAATAATAACAACAACAGTATTCTTCATGGAAGTATATTGCCAGGCCTTTCTTGCACGGCACCCTTTGGTTGGTAGTCAAGTACAAACCCTGATAGGGAGGAAAAAAATATTTTTTATGAATTAGAGCAAACTTTTCTTCACTAGAAGGAATTCTGGGTGGTGTATTCTGTTGCTAATTGAACACTGAATTTCCAGTCCACTCAGAGGTGCCTTTAAAGAAAGGCCTGATGACCTATTTCCAACAAAATCAGTCACTGAAAACCCTATGGAGTATAGAATTATTATGATACACATGGGACCACCATCAATTGGAGCGAACTAGATGGCAACTGGTTTTGCTTTAATTTGCTAGAATCTTCTGGCTAAAACCATCCAACTCTGTGGCAACAGATCTATAAAGTCTAACCACTGATTCGTCTACCTTTCAACTCTGGCAGAATCCTAGGGTCTTTTCTTGATTGGTTTGCTGAAGGGCTGTGGACATCAGTCCTTGTGGCCCAAATAGGGAAACAAATTGTTGGGGGAAAATGCTATTTAGATAGCATTTTAGGACAACCTCTTTGTCACCTGCACTGGTGGCCCAGTGGTTGCTTGCTGCCCTGCTAACTGCAGGGTCAGTCATCAGAGATCATCACCTGCTCCTCAGCTATCTACTCCCCCGAAGAACTGCAACCTCAGTAACCCCCAGGGTCTCACTCTCCCCTGACCCATAGTCACGATGAGTTGGCAACAACCTGGAGGCAGTGAGTTTGGAGACATCCCGCCCTTTTTACTTTGTTAATTAGTGAGCTTGTGTGTGTGTGTGTGTGTGTGTGTGTATGCTCACATGTGCATGAGTGAGAGTGTGCATGAGTGGGAGTGTGCAGGCGCAAAATACTAATATGACAGTTAATGGTAACTTCCTTTTATGTTAAGTCATAAAAGTTGGCTATCATTTACAGGAGTATTGGTTGTTCAAACTCGTGTGTGTGTGTGTGTGTGTGTGTGTGTGTGTGTGTGTGTGTGTGTAGCAGCTCAACTTGTAACAAAAGAAAAGCGTCTAAGCCTGGGAAATCTGACAGTAATTTCGATGCTCTTGTGTTTCAATTGGCACCTGTGGTATTATATTAGGATGCTTTTTCTTGAACTTGGAAAGAGAAGAAGGTAAAGAGAGATTTTACTATATTTCATATGTGGACCTGAGTCTTAAGGGGAAAATAACTTAACTTGGAAATGGAGTAGTAATATTCTGTAAAGTTCATAAATACCCACCCTCTCTCTTGGGAATAAGGCATTGCACAACTAATATTTTATGGGGTTTGGCTGTATCTGCATGACAGGAATGACTGTTATAGCCAGCTCGAGAAGACAGTTCAGATGAACACTAAGTTAAAAGGGTAACTCGGACATTTTAAATATTTAAGTACATGGCTGTGTGCCGATGCAAACAGTAAATGGTTTGTGAGTATTAATCCAAGTGGATTCTCAGAATCCCAAATTCAAGGGAAGATCATGTATAAAATAGAATTAAGAAGTACACTGACTTCTCATGGTTGATTTGAGAACAGCTGAGATCACATGTGGGAAGGGCCTTTGAAAACTTAACACTAGGTAAAGAACATGTGTTATTAGCATATGGAGATTCATGTCAAAGACATACATTTTTCTTCCTGTTAATTCCAACTCGTGGCCACTCCGTTTATTTCAGAGGAGAAACTGCTCCGTAGAATAGTCAATGGCTATTGGGAAAAAGCCACCAAGCTTCTCTTCAGAAGACATCTCTACGTAGACACTCCCTGCCAGCCTTGGTTGGTGGCTGAGCACCAGCTGCTTATATCAACATGGATGTACCCTTGCAGCTCAGACAAAGGCTTACAGACAGGGGCAGTGAAGGTGAAGTGAATGGAGAACACATGGAGGTGCATTTTGGTGGACTAGTGCTCTGTAGACTGGGGTCAAAAGAACTAGCTTCCCTCCCAAGATGGTTCTTCTGGGCCTAGGTGTGCTGGGCTGGATGACAATGAGTTGGTATCAAAGGGATGATGGACTCGTGGGCAACAGGTATGCACACAGGTATGCACACAGGTATGCACACAGGTATGCACACAGTGGATGTGGAGAATCTGTCATCATCGTTTTTTTCGTTTTTTTCTCCCATCTGCTTCCTGCTCCTCCCGTAGTTTTACTCTTCGCATTCCTCCTCTTACCATTGATTCACTCCATACCACGCAGTTCACTGCTTGAGCCCCTTAAGGAGTTGAACTCACTGAAATCTCACGACCACCTTCTGAGGTGGGTTTTCTTGCAATTAGTATCATCTCAAACTAACGTGGTGGAGATCGAGGCTTAAGAAAAGTGAAGCATTTGTCCAAACCGGTAATTGGTGAGGCTGGGGCACGCGCCCAGGTGCTAGAGCCGGAGCCAGTGCTCTGAAATGCGGCTGAGCATGGAAAGGGAGCATACCTCCCTTAGGGAGAGCCCCCAACCAGCCTCCGGAGTGGGGCCAGGATCCTGGAGGCCAAGGGGAAATGGGCAAGAGCTTTGCAGCGTGAACATTTTGGAATGCTGGCATCTGAGGCAGATTAATTGGTTTGGGTATGGGGACTGATTGTGCCCATCATCACAAGGTGCGGATCAGTCACAAACAGGGGGCGGGCGGTGAAGTTTTGAGGACGCTGAGTCAGGCTTGCATGGAGCTTAAAGGAAGGCTGCGTCCCTCCTCTCCTCTGCAGCTCCTGTGGGGGTGCGTTGGATGATGCCGCTTCCGGTGCTTGTGACGTCACAGATCATCACCACGGAAACATCTGTGCTATAACAAACGCTGCATGGCAGCCTCCCTGAATGCGTCAGGGACGGGAGGAAACTGGCTCCAAATGATAAGGCTCCCAGTTCTAAGAGTTCACTCGCAGTCACAGAGGAACGGGCTCAGAAGCATTCCCGCAACCTTGTTGTGCACTGTTCCTCTGCGCTGGGCAAGGTGGATTTGGAGACGCTGTGTGCATTCGAAACACAATTGCCGTAATAAATCCCTATCTCTGCCATCTGCCATCTTGACCCTAGACATCCTTCAAGGGCAGGAGGCTAGCTTCCCAAACTGTTTCCCAAATATCTCCTGCACACCAGAGGAAGCCTAGCTGGGACTTTCATGTTGTCCCGGGGACAGCCTTCAAAGCAGTCAGAGGGAGAATGGGAACGCCTGTGGCTTGTTTGTTGTTGGATGAGTGGACGGCAGTATTGGTCATGGGGCTGCAGAAATCAATCTTCAGAAGCAGATTCTCGGCACCCAGGATTTACACGCTGGGCGCACTGTGGATTACGGATTCTACTCTCAGTTAGGCTTAGATCTGGCTTCCCATGGTACCCTAAGATCTGACCTACTCTATCGATTGCTTAGATTACAAATAAATCCATTTTATATGAAAACCTGGGTTTTCCACATTCCCTTTACAACCAGAGGAACTGATAGTGTTGGCACACATTTGCAAATGCCGACACGGGGTACAACTGGGACTTTCCAGGCAGCCAGAGTCCCCACCATGCCCATTGTGTTGCACCAGCACTGTTTAGTCACTGGCTTTCCTGCCAGGCTTTGTGGACCTCTGCTTCTGGGATCACTTTTGGAGGTATTTCAGTGTGTCCGGGATGGTTGCTGGTTGGGGTTGTGGAGGGTGGGGACTGGAGGGGGTGGTGGTGTCTCCAGTACGTGGCAGCCCTTAGCCTTTATCTCTAAGCTTAGCTTTGTCATTTGAGCTTGGTCCACTGCCCATTTAGAACTTCCAGTGATGACATAAATATTCTCTGTGCATTGTCCAGTATGATAGCTCTTAGTCAGATGTGACCATTGAGCACTTGCAATGTGGTGAATATGACTAGCAATTATGAATTTTAATATTTATTTTACTTTAATTAATTAAAATCTAAATAGCTGCATGTGTCGACTTGGCTGCTGTGCTGGGTAGAGCAGAATTAGGTAAAGGAATTGAATTTCCAGGACAACACGTGAGAATAGGCATTAGGGCTGTGTGTATGAGCATGTCCAAGAAGACTATGGCTTGGGCGCTTCCCCTCCTAGTGTCACCTGGAATTCTTGTCAATGTAAGGAGCAGACAGTCTATGGATTGTGAGGAGTGTGCATGCACACTATCAGCAAGAAAACAAAATCATCTTACGCTGTTCCCTGTCAACTGATTGTCCGTACAAGGGACCACGATAATTATGGCTGTGTGATGAAAAGCCTAACTTCCTCGATAAGTGGCTTGATGTGTGTTTCCGTGACACTTTCAAGCAGCAAGTCAGTGTTACCGAGAAGGCTGGAGAGCAGAGGCGGCCCTGCTGGACTGTGCACACAGCAGTGGAAGCGGTGGTGGCAGCAGCGGCGGCAGCAGCTGCCCTTGTGTGCGTCGGGATTCACGCTGACTCACCCGCCTGAGCTCGAGTGGAGCCCTGCTCCATACGTCTTCCGGAAGCTGATGTTTGGATAGCACATCAGCAAGCCATTTTTTCAAGGCACCTCTGGGTGGTGTCTGGCTGCTAACCCTTTGATTAGTAGCCAAGTGCTTTCACCCTTTACCCTACTTAGCGTTGCTTGCTAGTGTTCAGGGGCCCTAAGTCCCACAGGACTACTGCCTCTTGTGACTTCTACCCTAAGCCTTACTGAGCATTTTCAAAGATCCGACTGCCATCCAGGGGCCTCTGAATAGGATCTTAAAAAAAATCCTTCTTTCATGCAACTTATCCATTCATTTGCATGTTGTTTGTTGTCTGGGAAGTTTCGGATTCTGACCTACTTCGCCAAGCCTGGCAATCAGCAAACCAGAAGAACCTAGCCCCGTTGCCATGGCGTCAGTTCCACTGCACAGCAGCCCACGTGAGGAGAACGCACTCCACTGGGGCTCAGAGCGTGCCTGATCTCTCGGAAGCTGGTGTCTGAACCCTTTGTCCGAGGTGCCAACGGGTGAGCTTGAACCACCCACCCACCGCCAGCGGATCATCCAGCCCCTACCTGCCTGTGTCCTAAAGGGACTCTCCTTTTCCTTGGTCCCACCATTGGAAGCCCCAGCATCATACAGCAACTGGCAACCCATTTCCAACTCACAGGCCTCGGTCCTGGCACTAACTTTTGGTCCTGGAGCCGGATGTACTAGCGGGTAAAAATGTAACTTCACTTCTATATGGATACATGTAGAAGAGGATAAAATAAACTTCTTCCTATTCTTTTAAGATGAAACTCTGAATTAAGCTCCCCATGCCCTCAAATCATTGGTAGAAAACCTAAAGAAGATCATGGAAATGGCCAATGTAACTAATGTTTTCCAAGGATGCCTAACACCAATCCCCTGGGGAGGGCAGAGGAAGCGGCCACACAGAAGGGTCCATCTCTGGACTCTGCTCAAATCTGTCACTCAATCAGGATTAGATATTCCTATCTTGGACTCATACAGTTCAAGTTCTGCAGACAGAATTCCATGGCTTACTTTTTACCTGCTTTGTGTGCAAACATCAATCTAAACTCCAATGATAGCAGTGAACTGAATTGAATGTGTCTTAGAATTCAAAGGGAAAAGTAAGACAAAACCCTCCACCACCACCATCAAGTAGAACCTCCCGACTTTACCATTTCTTCTTAGCTAAAAAAGAATAAAAGGCTTTCTAGGTTGATAGGAACTGAGACGAAGGCATGGAACATTAAATGAACCTCTCCCGTCTGCATTTTAGATGTTGAATTTAGTACGGCTCCCAGACACAAGGAGACTGAAAATTCATATTCAGATAAGGAAAGGCAAGCCTTGGTGAACAGATGGAGCAGAGTGCAGCATAAAGGTTTAATCCTATCAGGCTGATTCCTGAATGGCCATCTGGATAATCCGGCACACATATTCCAGGCCTGTTAAAAACATGACTTCAGCCAAGATGAACGTCACAGATTTTTACTGCACTTGACCATATTTGACTTTATGATTCTTCAAACCCTGGAAGATAACTTGTAGAATAAAGACTTGAGTTTTCCTTGAAGGAGCAGTTACATGCTGTGGTGGTGGTGGTTGTTTTTAACCTGAAAATTGTTTCCTCTTTTTACAATGCAGGGAGGTCTATTTTGGAGACCATATTTTCTTTTTTTTTTTCTTCTTTGGCTTTGGTTTCTTGAACTTTTCTTACAACCAGATAATCAGGGAAATTGGGCTAAAAATAATTTTGGAGCATGAAAGTTCTCTTTGGCAGGAAGAAAAAAGTTATTTACTTATTGTATAATCAGAGGAAAGTGAATATACTATTGTTGTAACAATTATAACATTGTATCCGTGAATAATTCGTTCTGAGGGCTTCCCCACCTCTGTGATAATTTCCCCCCATTACTTTGCAATAGAGTGGTTGGCAATTGTAGAACAGGAGGGGCTGGGGCGGGGTCGGGGGGAGAAACTACTGAGGGTGATATTTGCTCTGAGCTGCTCAGGGATTAATATTTTATATATCTTAATTTTGAATTTGGCAGAGCAGAGGTGCAAAATAGTGCCTCCACACCTCCTCGAGTTCTAACATTCTGTGCTTCCACAGTGTATTTCATAAATAGTTTTTGAATAATATGAAATGATGCTATGTTGGCTGCCATTAAGTTCAAAAAAAAGCAAAACCCGTCAACAAGTCTTTGCAGTACCATTGAGAAGCTACAGGTATAGAAAGATGACCAAATCTCCCCCTGCTAAATTGTTAATCTACCCTGCATACTGAATCTGCCCGCAATGCTGGATATCAGACAGACAGATTGAGAAATCCAAACGTGCTTTACAGAGGGGATATTTTGGATTGTTGTTGTCACCATGATTTCTGCCCTTTCCTCGCTCAGGGTCTATATCTACTGGTAGTTGAAGGATTTCCCACATTCAGAGTAGAATAAGCCCGCGAGTTGATTCTGACTGGAAGCCACCCTATGGGACAGAGAAGAAATGGCTTCATGGAGTTTATGAGGCTATATATGGTTATGAGAGCAGATAGAGTCATCTTAATTTTGTGGAGTGTCTTGTTGGGGGTGGTGAGGGGCTTTGAACTGTGGACTTTGCAGTTAGCAGCCCAACACATATTCCAGAGTATCATGAGAGTGCCTTCAAATGAAACTCAAACTCGCCTTGATTGAGGTGATTCCAACTAGTGACCTGCCTATGTGGACTTCCAAGCTGGGTAGAAAGTCTTGTCCTTCTGCTGCCAAGCTGCTGGTAGTCTTGAACTTCTGATCTTTACGTTCACAGCAGAAGACATAGCCACTGCATCCCCAGGATTCCACATACCAGGGCTCTAGACTGAGTCTAAATTCATTGCCATAGAGTCAATTCCGACATTGAGACCCTATATGGGATTTCCACAACTGTAACTCCTTTGAGCAATAGATAGCCTCATCTTTTACCTGTGCAGCTCCTCCAGCCTTCCAGTGAGCAGGTGAGTGCTTTACCACCACACCTCCAAGGCTCCTTACAAGCAATAAGGGCATTGTAAAATGACCAGGAAGTGGATGCAATTAGCAGATGGCCTCCTTCATTACATATATGCGATGGCAGGTAATTTGGGTACACCTTGATGCACAAGTTTAGTTATTGTGGCCTGGAGCAGATCCACCTTCAGTCGGTATTTCCACACAGTGACTGTGGAGTTTTCCTTTTGTCCTTTCCTCGGAGGGCCATTATTATTGTCAGAGCAAAAGGCTTTCTTGCAAAATAAAGTTACTTTGAAATAAAGGATGAAAAACACTGGAAATTCTCTATATCCTCAATTAATATTTAATAGGTTTAATTGCATCTGGGGTTGAGAAATCTCTATATCATGGGCTACATTTCTCTTTAAAATGACAAACACACCACCATGACCACCTGCCCTTCCCTAGCTCCCAACGCTAGTATATAGAGCACATGATTCTTTGCCTAGTATGATCTAGATGTGCTGGTGGACTGGGCAATAAATGCAGACCAAGAGCAAAACAAAGTGAAATTAAAAACCCTAGTACACCAATAAAATGCCTAAATGCATTCAGCAGACAATAGAGGAGTGGAGAGACAAATCTCTAGAAGCTCAAGTGAGAAGCAGAGCCACCGTGAATAATGAAGCTGTCTAATTACTTAATTAGCTCATTCATTCATTCATTCATTCATTCATTCAGCTGATTATGAATCTGTGATCATGCCCGCCCTCTAATAGCAAAGCATGCATGAACTCGGGTTGACATTGAGCTCAGACAATGCCACTGCTATTGGTTTTGAAGGCATTCACTTGGAGGTTGGGTGAACCAAGACTAGATTCCCCCTGTGCATGGTGAAAATGTAGAAGGCCAATCTTCTAGCTAGCGACAGACCCTCTGTCCTTCTTTCTGTTCAGTAGCTCTTACTCATCAAGATCAAAGGACGTAGGTTTGGGTGTTACTACCCTGTGAGCAATGGGGAAAGTCACAGTTTCACGCCAGCAAACAGCAAAAGCAATTGTTACGATTTAGCAGAAAAAGCAGGCACTGGTGGGCTGAGTCCAGGCCAGGGGTACTCTGTGTCCCCATTAGTCTGTGGAACAGGGTTGCTCCCAAGCACATTCTCATCAAAATCAAGCAGATAAAGGGTAGAGGGGCCTGAGACTTTATGAGGTCATATGTATCCTGTAGAAATGAGCTGAGCTCATGGCTTTCACTACATTTTCTGCCAAGTCTTAAAAATTTGGGACAATAACATTGAAGTCAACTCCTCCTTTCTGAAAAGTTTCCCATTAATATTCATTCCAGGCAAATGAGATCCTTCACAAAAACATTCTACTTTGGAGAGAGTCATGTCAAATCCACCTACTCAGTAGACTTACTTGGCCGCGCAAGCAAGTAGCTGAATTAGTAGTTCCTAGGAAAGTCGGACAAGACGTTATATAATCTGGATGCTTAGAGGAGAAGGTTTTCTAGTCAATGAGTAAGTTCTGATTAATAATGGAATTGACCGTCATAATTACAGCATCCTGTGCTAGTCACATGGTGAAAAAACATAACAAAAGTATACACTTTCGATCCCTTTGGTCAGGTATAATGATATAGGCACCTCAAAGGGACGGGGGCTTAGTAACACCTTCAATGTCACGCTCAGTGGGAGATGTGAAACTTGAGCCACTGGAAACCTTGCTCATTTTCAAATATGACCATATTCCCAATATTGCCTTCAGCTTAGCATCTTTCACGTTTCTGTCATTATTCTGAAGCCAGTGGCAGCAGGTAATGACATCTCGTAGACACTCCCTTACAAACCAGAGCAGTTACCTGCTCTGTAGATGCTCATGCGTGTTGGAGGAGAGCTGAGGTCTCTCCATGGACTATGCATAACGGCGATGGAAAATACCTTGATTTCCACTCTCACGCAATTTTGTCTTGAGATTAAAATGGTATTAAAGCCTTTCGGAACATATGCTTTTCTTTTTTGGGGGGAGGGGCATCATTGCCCTCTAGTGGTGGGAGTAGGAGGCCCAGCCTTTGCTTCTGTGGAGCCACTGCTGGAATTGAACCTCCATCCCAGTGAGCCACGGTCCTGCGCACAACCACTACACCACCGGGGCTTAGCCCTGCATATGCTTTTCTTGCCAGCTGGATCCAATGTTATTCCCCTAGTTTATTTATTTAAATACATCCATGTTAGTTTAGTAATTTAAATAGGTCCATGGGTGGGGCAAATGGTTGGCACTCACCTGCTAACCTAAAATCAAACCCAAACTGAACTCACTGCCATCAAGTTGGTTCTGATTTATAGTGACCCCAGAGTATAGGCTAGCGCTGCCCCCTGTGGATTGCAGAGACTGTCATTCTTTACCAGAATAGAAAAGCTCATCTTTGTCCTGCAGAGATGCTGACTGGATTTGAACTGTAGACCATGTGGCCAGCAGCCCAGCATGTAACCTCTACACCAGCTAAGGTCCTGCAGGCGGGTGGTTCTAACACATCCAGGGGTACTAAAGAAGAAAGGACCTGGAGATTCAATCAAACCAAATGCACTGCTGTTGAGGCGGCACGACTCAGCGTGCCCCTGTACGGCAGGGTCGGCGCTAACTTCTCAGTGAAGGAAACCTTTCCAGGCAGTTTTGCGCTGTGACACTGTGGGATTGCCTTAGGTCTGTGTGACGAAGTGGCATCTATCAACAACAGTGTTCACTTAAATAGAGGAACAGAGAAAAACAAACAACAATTAAACAATGCTGCTCTCATTAAGCTTCTGATTAGGACCATCAACTTTTACCACGGCCTCATTTTGGGAACAGGAGATGATAAATGCTGACCCGACCCAGGTCATCTGTTCAGGAACCCCAAACAAGCGAGGTATTGATCATGGCACAAAGAGATTGCCCACGCAAAAGTAAGAGCAGCCCCAGGACCCTACTGATAGCTGCGCATGCCACTAATTCACCTCAATGGGCAGGCACCTCTGAGCTCAATTAACCCTTATTCCCAAGGCCACCCATAAACCCCGAGGTAAACATGGCTCTCCTGGCCCTTGCTTTCTATCAGTGAAATAGATCACTTCTATTGGAGGCTGAGGCACGATTCCAGCGTATAAATTCACCTTGCTAATAAAGAGCCCGACACTTCCCGTGTGAGTGTGCAGGCACTTGAATCATGTAACATTGATTCTGTAAATCAGAAAATTTTAAACTGCTGAGGACGCCTGCGATTTCTCCTGCCCTCTGCCGTGATTGGAAGGCACTCTAAATGCTCAGGATGTAGAGGAGGGGATAGCAAGTGTCCCCCAGTGTCACTGTCTACACAGCGCATTCGTTGTTAAATATGTACCAGAGGCTGAGCTGTTTCTCCACCCCCCCACCCCCTTTCCTTTTCTCTTTTTTCCTTCTCACCACGACCATTGTTCAGAAGCAAATTGGAAATCTGGTAATTAGGCCCTGACTCACGGTGTAGTATTAGAGTCCCGAGCCAAAGTTCAACACCCTGAAATGAAATTTAAACCAATTAATCTGTTAGATTTTTATCGCTTGTCCGTGTTTTCTCAGCAATTCCCCCAGCACGTGGCCTTTGATCAACTCTCATACAAACGCTAAAATGTGTGCCTGCTGCTAGCAAGATGGGAATGACATTAACATGGTACTCATAAAACAATCAGAGCAGAGAAGCCCTCAGACAAGCAGGGCATAGTAATATTTAATAAAAGCGCACACATAATCTTCAGAATTAGCATTTTGTGCCTTGCAGTACCTTTGGGAGAAGAGCTTTTATTTGTGGAGTGATCATTATTATAACAAAGAAGAGCTACCTAATAATTTCCACTTTAACTCTGCAATGTGCCACGAACATTTCAGAGCCATTATGCTAAACTGTGGTGGGGGAAATCATGTTATTGTCATAGTTTGAGGGAAAGAAAATCTCCTCTACTTTGGTGGCTGGTGTGGGGGTTGGAATTTTTTAAAAAGTAAGGGCCCCCACCCAAAATTAAAAGAGCAATGTCAAATACTTTTTTTTTTAAAATGAGGTTTAAAGCCAGCAACTGGTCTGCTGTCCTGTGGATAATTGGAGTGTGAAAATTCGTGGATGAGAGAGAGTCTGTTTATTAATTAAATCAAGGATTTGTGGGTAAAAGTGATCTTGAATATAAATACAACCTCTGCTTCCCCCATTCCAAAATATTTTCTCGGAGATAGAATTGTATTGATTATTACATCCCTGGGCTGGATTGAACTCTTCAGTAAATCTTTTCACTCTCAAATCCCCCTGAACTCATCCCCAGCAACTATTAAAAGCAATATTTTCCTGTCTTCCTTTAGCATCTCTCTGTGCATCCTGAGTAAAAGAAGAAAACACACCCACAAAAAACCAAAAAACAGTTCTCTGGTTGCTGAGGATGCATTCTGAGCTTCCACAGAGCAAGCTTACCCTAAAGGAAGAGAAGACGACAGGCTTGGAGCTCTGCTAATTCAGCTGGGGTTATTTTGTCCTGTGGGTTCGGGACTAGGCTGCTAGCTGCAAGGTTGACAGTTCAAGCCCACCAGGTGATTTGCACAAGAAAGATAAGACTGTCAGAGCTCGTAAAGATGGACAACCTCCAAACCTTACATTAGGTCACTATGAGTTAGCTTCATCTCGATGACAGTGCATGTTATCAACTATATATATAAAGACACTGCTGCTGTTTAATTTATTATTGTAATATAACACCTATATTATTATGAAGGCAATCTCTGTACTTGTTGAAAGCATTTACATACCACACAGATAATATAATTCAAACCATACAATATACAATACATCAGTTCCTCTTCTCCCTCCGCCCCACCCTAATCATAGGCCTTTTTCAAGGGAGCACCTGGGGAGAGTTGGTGTACCTTTGCCCAGCCTCTTCTTTGTTCACACCCAGCTCCATGTGCACACCTCCCCTCCAGTACACAGAGGCTCATATATATTATTTTTTAAATAAGTAGCAGCACACTTTTAATTAGCTTACAAATATCTTTTTATCACCTGCTAATATATTCTTGACATCTTTTCAAGTCAAAATGTTTTCTCCTTCATTCTAATGATACACTCCTTATATCCTAAAGAGTGGTGAGAGTGTCGTATCTGAGGTCACTCCTGTCCTGGGGTGGGGGGGGGGGAGGGCGGGGAGTGGAGGACACCTTGACTCTAGCCAATGCTTTGTTGTCATTAATTTAGTAAATATTTTACAATTTGTGATTTGGGGCATTTCTGTAATGATTTCTTGTTCTGCTTTTTGCTCTGCAAGTTTCCTGGGAACTCTAGGGTCAAGTTGTAAAACAGCAGCCTCTGAGTGGAACCACGCTGTGAATATTTTGTTTAACCAACACATTTTTTAAAAAGTATTGAGTTTTTTGCCGGCATCTAAAAATTAGGAAATTTGGTGAAAAAGAAAGTGTTCTAAAATTGATTGTGGTAAAGATTGTACAACTCTTCTTGATAAGGTTGAACTATTGAACTGTATGATATGTAGAAAAAGTGCCAATAAAAATATTTTATAAATAAATATAGAAAAGAAAACATAATAAATAGAAATTAGGAAATTTTACTCAACAATCTGCATCCCTAGCTTCTTCTGCCAGCTCAGGCAATCAGAGCACACTTGGCCATCATTTGTGGGGGGGTGACCCTTCCCAAGCTCAGTAGCCTCTGCTTGCCGAGAGATGGTGTTCTGTGCCAGGCAATTCACCAACATCTACATTATTCCCCATTGCTTCCCCTATCCTGGGCATTAGTGGCTATATTAACTTCTTGTTTGTCCTGAACACCGTTCCCCTACATCATCTCAAACGTCCCAGTAGAAAGTAGCGCAGAAATTCCTCTCTCAGATGTACAGGTGACCTTTAAAGCCCTTTCAGGTCTAGCATTTGGAAAGGCTGCATGATGTACCTGTTCTAAGAGTGGCTGGCAGTCTCTAAACAGGAAAAGAAGACCCCCTTGATTCTAGAGGTAGAGTGGGTTGAGAAGTATGTCATTCTTTTTTGGAATATTCCCTTCAAGACTTTTCTTCTCTGAAAGACTAGGAAGATAGCTTTATATGTTGTCTGGAATGTTGGTGCCCTCTTTCCTTTGACTAGTGAGATTAAGTTTTGTTTGTGGGTAGTCACCAAATTTGAAAATGAAGGGTTTGAAAACTCTCTCTCTCTCTCTCTCTCTCTCTCTCTCTCTCTCTCTCTCTCTCTCTCATGTGCTTTCTACATTCCACACATAAGAAATAGAGAAGAAAGGGAAGGAAGGGGTCAAATTAAACCCAGCAGGTCTTGATACTGCCATTATAATGTGTGGGAGGTAGTCTTTTCAAGCCACAGGAACATACCCTTCTACATTTCTTTGAGCAGCAGGGAGAAAGTCTAGTGGAGACTATATTTAATTAAAGAAGTATGCACGTGTGATCAAAAATTAAAGTAAAAACCCTGAAAGATATCCTAATGTTAACATGCATAGCACACGTTAAAACCACCGGGTCATGGAGTTTAATAGCATCATGGCAATCTGTACTTTGCTGTCAGGTAGGATGTTTTCAAGACCAACTCACTGAAACCAAAGCTCCTTCCTTCTCAGCAGTGCCCAAACATATACCTGTTCTATTCTGTTGTAGTGAGTTAGGTGTGCAGAGTTAGAATTTAAGGTTGAGGAGTTTGGAACAATATCTAAAATGTTTTCAAGTAACTTATATTTGAAAAATATCAGATTTAGTGATGAAGTGTAATTTATTTCTCTTCTAGATTACCTCAAATTATGTACCACCATCTGCCATTAGTTTGGGAGTATTTAAGCATTTTTACTTAAATTTTTTCCTTTGGTTTTTATTGACCATTTTATTGGGGGCCTCTTACAAATCTTATGATAATCCATCATTCAGTTGTATTAAGCACACTTGTACATATCTTGCAATTAATATTTACCAAAAACATTTTCTTTCTACTTGAGCCTTTGGTATCAGCTCATCTTTTCCCCCCTGCCCCCCTGCCCCCTCCTCTCCCCTCCCCTCCAACCCACCTCAATCCTTGATAAATTATATATTATTGTTGTTATTTCATGTCTTACACTGTTGTCTCCCTTCACCCACATTTCTGTTATTTGTTTTCCTTGGGGGTGGACTATATATGTCCAACCTTGTAATGGGATCCCCCTTCCTCCACTTTTCTCCTCCCCACCTGCCCCCACCAACTCCCACTACTGTTCCCAGGGGGTTTATTTGCCCAGAATTCCATGTGTCTAGAGCTCCTCTCTGTACCAATGTGTGGTCTCCGGTCTAGCCAGATTTGTAAGGTAGAACTGGGTCATGGTAGTGGGATGGGGGAGCGTATGTGTTTCATCAGTGCTATACAGCATGCAAGCATTTTCACTTTTAAAGGAAAACTGTGAAAGAAAATGTCCCATGTCTTTGTAATATGAATGGCAACATTTAAGTGTGTTAGAAATTGGATGGGGATTCTGTAGATCTGGAGTCATTTACATTTTTAGAAACAATTTTATATGAATTAGTTTGCTTTTGAGACGATGTGCTGTATGTGAGAGGGCAAAGGCATGCGAGTCATCCAGTTTTCACTGCAAATGTGTTGCTCTGAGTTCAGCCAGCAAAAAATGTTTAGTTTGGATGTTTCCAAATTCTCTGTGCAAGTTTATAAGATTCATTTGAATCAAACCCCCTTCCACTTGTTTGTGTGGCGACACGTGAGCAACGGTCCCACCGGGCTGGGCTTAACAGTTTCTTTTTGTTTTGCAAAAGTTAGAGCACACGACGTTGCCAAATTTGATGAAGTACAACAATGTTTTGCCAGGTCTCCCTCAAAATCACTGGCTCTTTCAGTGGCTTGGCTACTTGAATATTTAATAATAAACTTGTTATTCACCAGGAGGGTCCAGTTTTCTCTCCTTGCCAGTAGCACCCTTACTTTCAAAGTCGGATCCGCTGCTATTCCTAAACTGACCCTAGAACAGCAGTGTGACAGCGTGGAGCTTAAAATCCTCTGTGGCACCTGCAAGGTGCCCTCTGAAAGATTTCAAAGACACGATCCTACAGTTCCATCAATGCCCTCGCCATTCTGTTGCTGGTCACATTCCAGGCGTAACTGTGCAACCTGGTCACAGTCTTTACAAATATTTCCCAGATCCATGGGCCATATAGAGTGGGAGAAGAAGACAGATGAACAGTGCCAGGGTTTTAAGCTTGGGGAAGACCACAAGGCAAAGGACTTGTGACCTCTCTGTGACCAGCTCTGACTCAGCGGTTTGGGGATACAACTCTCCCGAGGGAACTGCTTTCCTTGCATCTTAAGATGGGATTCTATATTGGGATTGGAAAAGCTCCTACTGGTTTCTGAGTGAAAGATGTTGCTGTGTTCATGTGAGAGATGGATGGAGACTCACTCCGGCCCCTGCGCTCTTTCTTCCTTACCTTTTCCCTGAGAGAAATGTGTGTCTAAAATGGATGAGTTTTCTTTGCAGGAGACATCTTTTTGAAGCAAATACGAGGATATAAAGTGTCTAGCAGGTTCCAGAACTGCATCCATAAAAAAACAAAAAAGAACAAACAACCCCCCCTTTGTCTTTGTCTTTCATAAATTTAAATTAATTTCTGTTTTCTTTTTCTCTCCCACGAGATTCCAAATGTAATGGAGATTTGGAGTGAGGGCTGTAGATGTATCTTTAAGAGAAACAATGAAAAGAATGCTTTTCCAACTGAAATATCACCCATCATTTTTAGGTCCCATTGTAGCTGGGGAATGCTGAGCTCTTGAGGGGGTTTCTGCTAGTGAGAAAGATAAAAGATTTTTTTTTCTTTTTCTCAAGTCTCCCATCATTAAAGTTTGGTTCTAACAGCAGACTCCTTCTCTTTTTCATGTGTGTTGAAAAGCAGCTACTCCCTGTATCAAAGCCATCAGCCCGAGTGAAGGATGGACGACGGGAGGCGCGACTGTGATCATCATAGGGGACAATTTCTTTGATGGGTTACAGGTCATATTCGGTACCATGCTGGTCTGGAGTGAGGTAGGTGTTGTCTGAACATTAATATCTAATAGCTTGGTCTACTTGAGGGTACTGTCTACACTTGAATTTCTAATAGTGTGTGGAATCTAGTGGTGTCACTCTGGGTGGGCCTGTCCCAGTCTACAGAACTCCGAGGCATGAAGAAAGATAGGCGGGGTTTACCAGGTAGCAGTGCTATCTCCTGGGATGGCATCTATCGTCTGCCTCATACACAGTGGGGAAACTTCTGGCCTGTACGTTTTCCTCTTGGGCTTGCCATGGTGTGAGGGTTCTGTAGAGTACTGGGGACTGGGAGTGAGTTGCAAAGTCATGTAAACTGGCCAAGGTGTGTAGATAGATGTGTAGGCTGTGCAGATGGTGCCAGGTCCTCAAGGGAGCACCAATCAATTGCCAAAAATAATCAGGTGTGGGTGGCGTTCAGCGTACCTTCAATGACTCTCATCAGAGAGTGACTGCTTTGTCTGGAAGAACCCAGGGCTGTCCCCAACCTTAGAGCGTCACAGCTCTACCGCATTTCAGCATGTGACTACAACCATATGAAAATGAGTATAGTTGTGTCTTCTCTTCCAAGTACTGCGATTCAATTCTTCTTTTAACTTGCCAAGTGACTTGTCTGGCATGAACCAGCGTGAGCTTAAGATCCTAAAACATATATCGGCATGATATAGGTAACAATGCGGACTTGTGATGTGCTCTAAATTCTGAGCCTAGATTTCTCAGCCAGTGTGCCCAAAGGCCTTCCCCCTTGACCTGACCAGAGTTTAGAATAAAGCACAATGGTTCGGGTACAAAACCCCTTAGAGTGTATTCATCCCAAATGATCTGCAAGAAGTTGCATTAATTGCTAACTTTATTGAGCACTTACACTCCTGATGTAGATTACATGGATTTTCTCTCCACCTGATGAGGTCAACTCATCTTCTTGTGATCCTTGTTAGCTGAGGTGAAGGGGGTACCCAACACATGGTTACCACAACCACCATGGAACACGATGCTGCTGCCTGGTGGAGTGCTAGCTCATGATGAGCTGCAGTCTAGACTGGTCGGAGCCATCGGGTGCTCACGAGCAGGCGTTTGCAAGTGTATTATCAAGGTGGGATTCCTAGTCCATTTCAGTCTGGGAGTGCTTTGAAACGTCTTCCGCATCAGAGCGCCTGCAACCCTTCACAGACAGACGAGTGGTGGCTGCCCATGAGCTGCCTTGGTCACCAGCTGAACCCAGATTTTGCACATTAAACTGTCATTGACCCCTGTAGCATGCTCCTTTCCTTGATTAGGGAACACAGGGTTAGAGATGTGGAATTGCGTTGGCAGCATGCCGCTGAGCAGAGCCCACAGATTTTTCGATGGTATGTCTGGAGCCGTTCAAAGAAGTCCCTAGCAGAAATGGAGCTGCACACAGGTTTTCTGCTTCCATTTCTAGTTATCCTCCCACAGAGCTGCTGTGGTGCCCTTTTCAACCTTCTACTGCTCTCTCTTTTGAGGGGCCACAGAGATGAGCAGAGATCTAAGCCTGTGATAGTTGGGTCTGTTTATCCATCCCAAGTAGAGCCTGTCCTTTTTTTGTAAGCCATCCTTGTGCACTTCTCCTTGCCAATAACCACTCAGACAAGGCCCTTGCCAGCATGTATTGCTTCTGCCTTTGTTTTGCCCAGGCAAGCCTATGAGTGATGTGCTCTTGGCCAGAGAATCAAAGCTCTTGTAAAGCTGAATCTGAGATGGGCATCTCTGCCCCTCCACTTACTTTTTGTCCAACTTGGAACATCCCAGGCACTAGAGATAGGCCCGAGTGCCCCCTGCCAACTGCAGCCCATTCTGTATTGGAACCATTGAGCTGTGAATTTGAAGCATCGCATCCATGGCACATTGTGTTGCCTCTGTGGTGTCTTCAACCCTGCTGCTTGGCTACACATGTGATAACTACCCACACACTGAGAGCCCAGCCTGGTTTTGTGGACTGTTTCTGCATCCTTTTCTATACCTCTTCCTGTTGCTTTTCATGGAAGTTGGGAACGGGAATAGCAAGGATAGGACATGGATTTCTTGGTTCCTTTCACTGCAGTCAAAATACAAGCTTGAGAAATGGGATTCAGATGGTGATTTGGAAGTGGGGCCAAGACTGAATAGTCCAATGAAACCCTGTGCATGTCTTAGTCCACATAGACTGTCTTGGATATTGAATAAGCACCTGACACTTTAGGAAATGATTAAGGTGCACCTCTTCCTTGCTGTTCGTCAAGATCCTCCTGCTTATTTTCCATGATCCTTTCTTACCTTTTCATGGGAACAAGCTTTCATGGAGTCAGATCTGATTCATGGTGACTCCATGAGTGTGAGAGAAGAACTGTGCAGCATCAGGTTGTTAATGGCTTATTTTTAAGAATTAGAATGCCAGGTCTTTCTTCCAAGTTAGCTCTTTGTAGGTACAAACCTCCAATATTTTGATTAGCAATCAATCATCCCTTTAACTCTATGCACTGCCCAGCATTTAATGAGAGCACCAATAGACTCATGAAACAGAGACAGAAAGCTAGAAAGGAAAAGAGAGTGAGAGAAAAGATACATTTAGTAGCCAAGTGGTACAGTTGTAGAAGTATTAGCAATAGCAATGGTACTGTGTAACAAGTGTTTGGTTTTTAATAAAAAAATACACAAAATCAAAATCAAGGGCTGAGCCCTGGTGGCGCAGTGGTTGTGCGCGGGACTGCGGCCCACTGGGACGGAGGTTCAATTCCAGCAATGGGGCTGGGCCTCCTACTCCCACCACTGGAGAGCAGTGATGCCAAAAAAAAAAAAAATCAAAATCAAATTCACTGCCATTGAGTGATACTCATTGAGTGGTACTTTGCATTTTTCAGGAATTCGCACCAGGAACTCTGGTGCAATGGGCTACTAACTGCAAGAGCAGCAGTTTGAAACCACTGCAAGGGCAGCTGCACCTTGGGAGAAAGACAGGGCTTCTCCACTCCTTTACAGAGTTTATAGTCTTAGAAACTCATGGGGGCAGTTCTATCCTGCCCAATGGGGTCACCATGAAAATCACATATAGGTGTGATTTTATCTCTATAGGTGTGGAAACCATTAACTAAGTTTGATTCCAGTTCTCAAGGCTTGTATTGGGTAGAACAAGCACTTCTATACACTAACATATGAGAGTAGACAATACTCTGTATATATTCGAGCTGATGGCTATGGGAAAAAAACTATAGAAAATGCAGAATATGGTCAATATGAGCTAGCGTTTATTGTGCACTTTGCAAAGGATTTGGGCTGACTTTAGTGCATTCCTTGCAAGTATATGAGTTGTTTTCATTTGCTGAAGAGAAATTGAGGATGGGTGAGGTTCCATGGTCAAGTGGTGAAGATCAGATTTGAACCCGGACAATCCAATTTCAGCACTCATTACCTTATAATTCTCTGGTTTAGCCCATGCCAAGATATTTACCCTAGGGTTTTACTTCATCTCTGTTTTGATGGCAGTGTCCACAGCAAGGTAGGCTTGGCATGTGGAGAGTTGAGAGTGATCCCTTCATTTTCTGTTCTGGGTGTATGTTTGTGGTTGAAGTCACTGGCATCTAGAGAGAATTTATCCTTATGAAATACAGGGTACGTGTCTTATGCTAGGAATGAAAAACAACCTCTTCTTTTGTCTGCATAAATGACCTTGGGAAAGACAGGTCATTTTTCTGGGTCTCATCTCTAGGGTGGGATCTCTATGTAGCCAAAACCATTGTCCCTGGGTCACATGATCTCTTGAGGTTATGTCATCTCTAAGACTCAGTGCTTTCTAATTCTAAGTAGACTTTTATCTCCTCTCCATTGCCCAAAGCACCCAGCAAGCAGGCTGTTGGGTGAGGACAAGTAGAAAACGTTTTAGAACAGCAGCTGATGCTATTATTTGGAGTCTTTTTTTAGCTAAAGAATTTTAAAAAGAGCCAGAGAAAATAGGGCTGGCTTAATTTACCCTCATCTGTGCTCTTCCCCTACCAACCCAATCTTTTGCAAATGAGTGGTTCAGTTGAGCTCCCTGATTGCCCCCTGAGGGTTGGGGAAAAGAACGGTGGCCCTCTATTCCTCCTAACTCAGAGCTGGCTTCTGGGAGAGCCTGAGTTCAGGGTGAGCCACATGGTTTTCTGGAGAATGGCCTTTGTTACATTTCTTTCATGGTTGCTTGTCCCTTTTCCTTTGCCATGTTTTAGAAATTAAATTATTTGATAGATACATGTGCGCTTCTTACCTTAGCCTTACTGCAATAGGTTCCCCCAAACCCCTGTAGTGTTTGATAGATGAATTCAGGAAAACCATCAAGATTTGTGTGTTATTGCTTCGTGTGGGATAAGTTTCTCTCTCTACCAGATGTCTACTTGATGGTTCTTTATTTTACCAACATGCGATTGAGAGCAAGGCAGGTGTTCCCATTCTGGGTTTGCAGCATTAATATTTGTTTTAATATCTCCTGAATTCCTTTAATTTTCAGCAATGAATATCGGTTGGCTTGCCTGCTGGGTGAACCCACTGTCATGGGTACTGTGGGACCATTAAGAAAAATTTGGTCTTGTGGGATTTGATGTTTTATTTGGAAAGACAACTTGCTCCTATGAAACAAAATAGAAAGTTATATGTTTATATAATCTAGCACTAAATGCGTGGTTGAAAAGTCAAGAAAGATTCTAGATGGTAAGGAGAATGCTATAGTCAGTGATAGATTGTGCATGTAAGTGAAAATGTATTAATGCACATGTAATTGCTTCTGGGTGAAACGTTGTTGGTTACATTTAACTTTTTATCTATTCCACTGCTAATCTGTGATTATTCATATTGGTTAAGGCATTCTAACTGCCTGTCAGGGAAACACTGCAGTAGGATTAGTAGGAATCAAGAGGTAGCAAAAACTCTGGACAATATGCTAATCAGAGATACCAGTTGCATGGAGTGGTGGTAGGCTTAGAGATCTGGGCATCAATTCCAGTTCTTCTACTGCTCATTCATGTGTTTAAGATTTTAGTCACTATTGGTCTTTTGGCCTTTGTTTCCCCATCTGAAAACGAGAGGTTTAGACTACATGTTTTCTACTTAGTCAGTGCTCCAATTTTAAGCATTCCTTTGGTCTAGAGTCTAGTCCCTTGGGAAGCGTCCTGAACAAGGACAGAGTAATGCTCAATGAAAAGTAGCTTCTTTTCATCTACTCTATTGTTCTTCTTCTAGAAAACACTAAGAATACACACATAGCAGGTTTGTCTGCAACAGGATTCTATAAACTTCATCAAACCAATTTAATTAGGTACAAAATTGTATCTTACTATTGATATGTCTTCAGTCAATAGTTTAACTCCTATGCCTTTCGATTCTGTTATCATATATAAATCTGAGGTTTTTACCACAATGTCGTGCTAATTCATCTTCCAGAAAGTTCAATGGAATACTTGTACATTGAGGTCTTAATAGCTACCCCATGAGAGACTAGAGAAGGTGTTTTTTCCAATTAAGCTGGGGAAATGTTGAGTCAAGTGAATTCAACTGTACTTTGCAGAGGTGGTAAGGTGCCATCGGTGCTGTGAAGGCCTAAAGCACAGCATGGAGTAACTGCCTCAAACATTTGGGGCCATGGGGTCCTGTGTTCAAGGAATGCCTTACAGGAAGATAGTTTGGTGAAGGCCAGAGCACATTTGGATTTCATGTTAGAGAAGCCCAATTACAAAATTGGGTTATGATGTGAGTGAGTTGAGATGAATTTGAGAACAAATATCTGGACTGTTTGCAGCGTAATCATACCAACAAGGAATGTCACAAGGCTTTGAATAGAGTTTCTCTGACCTTTTGCATTTGATCTCAGTCAGTGCACACTTGGTCTGAGGATCATTTGGTTTTGTAGAACAGCTACCCTGAAGGACAGTCCGGACTAAACAGAGGCGTAAGCCATCACTCTGTTAGCTAGTTAGTCCTGAACAGGAACTCCCCATGTTCTTCTCCTCAGATGAAGGCTTTTTTCACTCTCATTCCCAGGAGAAGGCAAAGAACCTGCCAAGGGAGAGTTGTGGACCCCTTGAGTCCAGCAATGGGCACTTTCAGGGCCTGAGAAGCACCTTTGCTACTTGTATCTCAAGAGTATAAACCCAGGTCTTCAATAGTTGTCAATACCTTTCCTTTTTTTTTTTTTTAATCTTTTCAATCTGTGTCAAGTTTCCATTCTCAGTTGTCCAGACAGCTGAGAAAAATGACTGTCAAGAAACAGTATTTGCTCCTGTGTGATTTTTAAGAATGAATGGCTGACACTCAGGCATTTGTTTCACTGGATGTGCCCCAGGCCTGCCTTCCTGCCAGGTCTTGGTCTGTACTGAGGCAACTTGAGTGACAGCATCAAGGCCATGGAGGAACCATTCCAGTCACCAAGTGAGATTTTGTAAGTGAGGCAAAAAAGAGGCTCCAGAGAGTTCAACTGCCAGGTTGAGGGAACACATTAGCTACTTAGGGCTGGGATTACAGATCGGGACTCCTGACATGCTGGTCACAGCTCAAGTTCAGCTTCATGTTGTCTCCTGATGTTTCTGTCATCTCTCAATAAGCTTCCTATGCTTGGAACCCATTGTCATCACCACTTCTCATCGGTGTTCCCTGTACCACAGTGGATACACGGTGCAATTCCACTAGCATAGAGTGAACCCACGAAAGCTAGAAATGATCTATTACCTCCAAAGTCCGTCTATAATCTGAAAGGCAATCTATAAATAATTCTGTGTCAATTGAATTTGCAGATCTTTAGGCTTGCATTTGTAAATTCAGTAAAAAAAAGATTATGCTTTTAAGCGAAATTCAGAAAAATTCATAGTTTTCTGAAATACCTCAGTTGCAAAGGCTATGTTGAACCTCTGCATTTTAATAAAAAAGCAAACAAACATACAAGCAAAACTTCACTACCATCATGTTAATTCCAACTCATATTGACACAAATATATTTTCAGAAGCTGTAAATCTTTACGGGAGCAGATAGACCCATTTTCCCCCCATGGAGAAGCTTGTGAGTTGACCTTTGGGTTAGCAGCTAAACCCTTATTCTATAGTGCCGTCAGGAGTCCTGGGTTCTTCCCCCACCTCATATGTGAAAAACACTGACTACAAACTTACAAGCTTTAGTTGTAAAGGTTAAAACGAGCAGTCAGCATGTGTTGTATTAAACTGTTGAATAGGGTTTTAAGAAGCATCTTCTAACCCTACATCTAATCTATGGAAAATCATTTAGGAAAAAGTCAGCTATTAAAAATATATCTGTCCATAGATTAAATGTTCTAATGGTTCTCTAACATTCATTATCCTCCATACCTATTTTATTCTGAAAAATTTTAGTCTACATTTTCATTTTTTTGTGGCAACGGCCCTGAAGTAAATCCTACAGATACTCATTTTAAAGTATTGAAAAGCAAGGATGTTCCTTGGAGAACTAAGGTATTCCAGACCCATGACATGGTATTGTCAGTCACTTCATATGCATAAGTCGGAAAGTAAGGATGACGAAAGAAAAATTGGTGGATTTCAACTATGGTGTAAGCGAAGAATCTTGAAGGTATCATGACTGCCCCAAGAATAAACAAATCTGTCTTGGAAGAAGTACAGCCAGAATGTTCCTTAGAGACAAGATGGCAAACCATTCACACACACACACACACACACACACACACACACACACACACTTTGTATGTGTTACCAGGAGAGACCGGTCCCTGGAAAAGAACATCATGCTTGGTAAAGTAGAGGGGCAGCAAAAGAGAGTCAGACCTGTGATGACATAGAGGCTACAGCAATGGGCTGAAATTTAAGAGCGATTGTGCGGGTGGTGCAGGACCACTTGGTGTTCCCATTGCTTGTAAATAAGGTAGCTAGGAGTCAGAACGGACTCACCAGCACCTTGCAACCTCAACTATTCACGAATGATCAGATAATTATGAAATAGTTCATAATGATGTTAACACGACATTTTCCAGGTGGCTTACAGTACATTCAGAGGTACTTGTTTGTTCCTTGATAATTGGAGCTATAGAAGTCTGATGTGTTTCTAATTTTAATAAGAATCGAAGACAGACTTCACATCTGGCTGTAGTCATGTGACTTTGTGAAGGAAATTGGTATCTATGCAATGTTATCCTCAAGTATTTAGGTCACACATGAACTCGATGCTAATTGCTGAAATGGTTCCCTGATGACCCTCATAAAACCTTCATTGGTTCCTCTTTCCTAAAACCACAATGCCTCTGTGTGGGCTTCAGGCATACCACTGTTAAGCTCTGCTTTTTCTTCTCCATACTTCGTTCACTGTTCATTATCATTCCTGGTGGCACAGGGACTCACCCAGAGGTTTGAACTCACCAGCAAGCCCCAAAGATGCAGTGTGCTTCCATAAAGGCTGCCATCATGGCATCTCTCTGAACCTGTCTACTCTGTCCTCTAGGGCCTCTGTGAGTCAGAACTGACTCAGAGGCAAAGAACTGAATAGGTTCTGGACATGTCGAATTGCTACTGTTCCTTCTGCTTATAAATCCCTGGTGGTACTGGTGGTAGATTCTCTGGTTCAAACTCACTCCACAGGAGAAGCTCGAGTCTGCCTGCTTCCATTAAGTTACAGTCTTGGAAACCCTGGAGCATCACTGTGATTTGGAAGCAACTCCATGGCTGTGGTTTGGGGTAGGCTTGTGTCTCTAGTGATTTTTTTTTAACCCTCACACTCTTATCTTGCTCATTCGTCCTCCGAGAAAACTCCCCTCTATTTTTTGTGCTTATATCTTTCTTCCCTTTAAGATCCAGTTCAAAATATCAACTTTTCCAAGAAGCTTTTCCTGCTAGCAGTGGGCATAGAACATTTCTTCCTCTTGTTTCTAAATTTCTGTATTGTCTTCCATGTACCAGATTCCTTTTTTTTTTTTTTTTTTTTTACAATTTATATCCTTAATTCTTGTGTCTTAGAATGGATCATCACCCTTGTGGGAGGTGACCCATGAGAAAATCCTGTTAGTTACCCAGCAGTGTCAGCATGTCAGCAGCACTAGTAATAACTTGTTGAATGACATCACTTCTCCTTTTTTCTCATTTACTCATTCAAACAAATATCCCTTGAGTAGCTGTTGTAGTTAATGATACCTTAAAGTGTCAGTACCAGACCGACTATAGTTTTGAGTATTTGATAATGCCTGCGTGAGATAAATTTCTTATGCAGCAACTATACATAAAATGTCTTCATGTCAATCTACTGGCAATATCAAGGATATGTACTCATAAAACCAAAACATTTTGGAGGGTTTATACAAATTCTTGGCATTGTAGCCATTAATCCTGTTAGATAGGTATCCTTCCCCTCCAATTCCAGATGGTAAGACTAAAGTCCAGAAAGGGTAACTGACTTTCCAAAAATCACACAGCCGGTTGTGTCAAAGCTGAGAATTTACACTAAACCCCTGGAGCTCTGGAGTCATCTCTTAACGATCTAATATTAATAGAGCAATACCTCCTGTATTCAAGGGAGTGTCCTAAAACAATCTCAGCTTTGTAAGCTTCATGGAACCAAAAGCACACAAAAAACAAAACAGACGAAAACAAAACAAAATCCCTCAGGGGTAACCAGACAGTTGTTTTTAGCAAACGATCTTGTCCATTTCCGAGGGTCACAACCAATTAGAAGGAGCAAACTAGAGGCAGGTTGGGAGTAGAGGCAGTTGTTAGGAACAATCCCAGTGACAGCAGAAGTGACAGCTGACGGCCTAATGTCTAGTGCAGGAAGAGAAAAACGAAAAAGCAGATGCAGACCAGCATTATCATGCAGCCCATTAATGACTGTTCGTAATGATGGTGCTCCTAAGTCATTTGCTATGAGTTGACGATTCTATTCAGGAATTCTGTTGAAAACTGCGAGATGGGTACAATGCATTTACAAAAGACTTCCATCAAACACAGTGGGAATGCACAGTATTCAAAGAATTTCGACCTCAGCTTTTGGTAGACGTCCCTTCTGCTGTGACCCTCACTTCTTGTTATACTCCCAACCGACAGCAAACTTCGGACTTTAACCTGGACCAGAGCAGCGTGTGTTGCTCCTTCTTGACTGAATTCAGGAAAACAAACCCCGAGAAAGACTGAGTTGTCCAGCCTCAAGCCACAGGGGCTGGCGGGGCTAGTGGCTGCTCTTTTCTTTCTGGAATACCTGAGCCTTGGGAGCTCACCAGCACTCTCTCAGCTCCAGATTGTCAGGATGGAATCCAGTCTTTAATGGGGCCCAATTGGCACACCGTCTGCATCCTGGGAAGAGAGCTGGACAAAGTTGTTATTTTTTTTTAAATGACCAAAAATAAATAGATACCTAAGACCAAAGGTAGTGAAAATTTATTTTAGTGCTTTTCTCCCAAAGGTAGTGAAAACCAAAAGTAGTGAAAATTTATTTTAGTGCTTTTCTCCCAAAATCCTTTATTTTGTTAGTTGATGCATGTGTGATTTTGTTTTGTGCAGCTAACTGCATTGATCCAGGGACATGGTTAGTTTCCTGGTCAGAGTTAGGTAGTTTATTTTTGGAAATGCTTAATGAGGAGACTGGGTATTATATAGAAGCAAAGTGAAAACAGATTTTTGAATGGCGTGATATTGATTCTTTCTTTTCTATGTGAGATCCTTAAAGGACTTCATAGAATCGTCTTCCTAATTCTTGGTAGTGGTTAATCGTATAGTGACCTTGATTGGTTCAACATTCCTCAGTTGTTAACTGAGTGCCTGCTAGTTTCCTGGAATGTTGAGTGGTACAAATGTTGAATGTGTTTGTTGCTGCCAGCTGAGGGCCTGGGGGATTCAAGCCGGTCCAGAGGTCCTGTGGAAGAAAGACCTGGTGATCTCTTTTCAAAAGTCAAGTTAGTGAGATCCCACTGGATCATGGTTCTATTGCAATACATAATGGGTCACTATGATTTAGGCTTGACCTGAAGACATTAGTTCTACTGGTACTCAAACTAAAAAACCCACTTCCACCAAGTCTACGGGGACCCACCAGCACTGTACAGGACAGAGCAGTATTTTCCCTTTGTCTTTCTGAGGTGACTCTATGGGGGGTAGAAAGCTGACACTTTGCTCCCACTGAGAAGCTGATACTTCTGAGCCATTAACCTTGCAGTTAGAAGCCCAATGTAAAACCATTACCCTATCAGAGTTCCTGCTAGTTCCTGAAAGACCCAAACCCATTGCCATGAAGTTCATTTCAACTCACAACGTGACCCTATAGGAGAGGGTAGAACTGTTCCTTCGGGTTTACGGGAACTGCTTCTGCAAGTCTTTACAAGAGCAGACAACTTCCTCTTTCTCCCATGACTAGTCCCCAGACACTGGTAAATATAGGGAACACAGTAGATAGTAAAACAAGGAAGGCAAACTTTATACTGTCATATGGAGGCTTATGCTCTAGTTGGGAGGCACAGACAGCAAATAGGAAAATATGTCCACAGCATTCTGTCATCTCTCCATCTTTGCCTACGTCCATGTCCACACGAAGAGGACTTTCATATAGTGAAACAGCCCAGTTACGTCAGTTCCTGAGACTTTAGAGTCCTAAATTTCTCCAATATTGAAACATAAATTTTATCATTTGAAATTCATGCAGCCCAACATACTTTGCTAAATATTGGTTTAGTTATTCCCATGAAAGAGCAATAGGAAACCAGAGTGCTTGTGAAACCACACAGGCCTCCACTGGATCTCCTTCCCGTTCCCTGAGAAATCACATACTGCCTTGGAGACAAGTAATTTGGGGGGAACAAAAAGATTTTGTGTTAGGAAACCCAGAGAACTCTGATTATAGACCACAGCAGTGAGAAGCTGACATGCTCTGATTTACATTGTACCCACTTCGGGGAACTCGAAAAACACAGTGGAGACCCAGTCAGCCTCCGCACCAGCGATCTCCACTTTTCAAGTTCTAGATTCCTTTGAAGACTCCCAGAAAAAAATTATTTTAATGCTGGGCATGACACAAGTAACAGAGTGAGTGAAAGGTAAACAAGTTTGCTTTATTATGTTGTTTTTGTCACTATCACTGTGGCATTTCTTTAAACACCCTCAGTCAATTTGGTTTCAAAGCTTTAATTATGCTTTTATGTTACAGTTTCCTTATTTAAGTGTCTGCTTTATGTCCATCACTGAGCACCCCCTGCCTATCTCAAAAGAGATGGATATTATTATCCTAATTGAGGAGGAGAGAGAATGCTGTGAGAATTATTAATACATAAATTAAAAAAAATTAATCTGGAAAGTGCTTCAAGGTCCCCAGAGAAGCTCTGCCCAAACAGGAAGCATATTTAATATGATTATAACCACCCCTCAGAGCCATAGGAACAAATGCAGTGGGAGACCAGTAAACTGAGGCACAAAAAGGAGGATGAAGGGTGAATGGGCCCCTTAGAACTCCCAGCCTTGGACGGGCAACATCTCAAAGCCACTGTTCTGTGGCCCAGTGTAGGCTTTCTCTTGTCATTGTGCTCCTTGTTTTTCTGGAGGTGAAAATCCTATTACTCCTGCTCTTTAAGTCTTTGCTTGATTTGGCTTCATATTTTTATTTTTTTAATGTTGATGGTAATTAAGGTTAAAATATTAAATCCTAAGGCTAGTAATGAAAAATCACTGGTGTGCTTTCTAGTAATCCCAGTCATTTTTTTGGCTTTGTGGCTTGGAACTTCAGATTGCATTTGTTTTGTATAGTTCCATTTGTTGGAAAATATGCATAAAGGCTTACAGGGAATGACTTTTATGTATTTTTGGAAAATCACCTTCAGCCTGTTTTACACTGATCATTTTATGTATTTATTTTTAACATCTACTGTGCTCCCAGGACTTTGGGGAACTGGGTTTTTGTCAGGAGTGGTCGAGGTGCTTCCAACTCAGAGTGACCCTCGGCACCACAGAACAAAGCACTCCCCAGTCTGGCGCCATCCTCATAATTTTTAGGGGTAAACTCACTGTTGGAACCACTGTGTCCATCCAGCTCATCAAGGCCTGCCTCTTTTTTGCTATCCCTGTCTTCTACCAATTAAAATGCCAGTCTACAGGGATGGGTCTCTCCTGACAACATGTCCAAAGCACACGAGTCAAAGTTTCCTCATTTTTTCTTCTAAGGAACCTTCTGGCGGTCCTTGGTCCAGCACAGATGTGTTTCTTGTAATATCAGTCCATGGTACTTTCAAGATTCTTCACCAGCACCATCATTCAAATGCATCGATTCTCCTTTGTTCTGCCTTACTCACTGCCCAATTTTCCAATGCATCTGAGGCGATGGGAAAATACCACGGCATGGGCCAGGCACACCTTGGTCCTCGCAGTGATGTCCTTTTCCCTCAGGAGCTTAAAGACATCATGTGAAGCAGATTTACCCAGTGCAATGTGCTGTCTGATCTCTTGGCTGCTGCGGCCATGAGGATGTAGGAGAGGCACACAATAGACAATAGGTTACAGAGTAGCCTACTAGGGCTTGTAAAAAGAGCTATATAGGGCTGGTAGCAAAGTTGGATAGACATTGGACGGGTCATTGCAAAGTCCGTAGTTCAAATCCACCAGTTGCCCCAAGGGCAAAAGATGAGTCTATTGACTCATGGGAAGATTTACTGTAGAGTGCTGCTGAGTCAGAATCAGTGTGACGACAGTCGGGAAGAACAGGTATGGTTATATAATGGCGGTGTTGAGAAAGGCAGACCCGCCGCTTCTAATCGATCGTGATGCTCGGCGTCCTTGTAATGTATTACTTCCTATGTGAAACAGCAAATATCCTCACTTCCTCACTGATGCTACATGGCATAAAGCACTGAAAGCACTTAGTCCAATGTTTGCCACAAGGTAAGAAGACAGGGTAATTGCTGCTGAAAGTTATCATGGTGGCATTACCGATCTAAGTACTCATTAGAGTGACTTAGATGAGAAGTGCTATTGATTATCAGAGAAGAAACTTATTCCCAAGTTTGTGCCCCTCTTGTCCCTAGAACTATACAATATGTTCTCATTAACATGTTAACACACTGGATTGTTCCTCATTGCTCACAAATTCACTTTGACATGTGGCAACCGAATGCATAATTCTGACTCTGGGAGCAGGTCAAACATAGGGTAAGAGAGACAGTAGATGGTCAGGGGCATACGGAACAATAGAAGACCAGCAAAGAGATGGTCAGGCCCTACAGTGGTATGAATAAAACAAAGGTATTAGGTCTGATTGTGATGATCTGTGTATTTCGGCCCCGGGTTCCAGAATGTGGAATGGCTGGTGGAAAGCATGAGCAGAGAAGTAGATCAAAGCCTACAGGCCTTTGAAGTTACTTACTGTTATGCCTAAGAGCTTGGACTGTACTTGGAAGGGAAAAGGGACAGGTGAATCTTTATGCAGGATGTGACCAGAGGAGATTATGTGTGGAGAAGATTCTTCTGGTGGCGAGATCAGTTAGAAGAGGGCATTGCTATAATAGAGTACGAAATGGTGAATGATTTCTTGTTCTGAACCAGATAAAGTGGAGAAGCAAAGAAGAGTCGGTGGGATGCGAGCCTGTTGTTGTCAAGTTGCTTCTCACTCAAAACAACCCCTCAGGACAGAGTAGAACTGCCCCATAGTGTTCCCAAGTCTGGAGGCAGACTGTCAGATCTCTCTCTGCTCTTGCAGAGCAGTTGGTGGATTCAAGTTCCTGACCTAGCAGCTGGTCGACCACTTAACCACTGTAGCCCCCATGCTCCATTAGCAGAGCCTCTTAAACGCCCACTGCCCTTGAATCAGTGGTACCTCAGGGTGACCCCAAGGGTTTCTGAAGCTGTCATTCCTTGTAGGAGTAGGTAGCTCCAACTTTCTCCCAAGATGCTGCTAATGGTTTCAAACCGTCGACCACGTAGATCGAAGACCAAATCATAACCACTACTCCCTCAGAGCTCTTTTTAGTGGCATCTAGTTCGGGCAGAATCAGTAAGACTTAAGGGGAAAAATGTAGGGTGAAAACATTAAAACTGTTAGGAAGTTTTTCTCTTTTGGCTAATTCAGAGAGGAATGTTTTCCTAAGAGATAGGGAACAGAGGAAGAAAAAAAATCAGTTGCAGATGGCTAGGTGATAAATGTAGCTTGGGTCAAGTTGAAATTGAGGTGTCAATAAAACATGCTTGGAGAAGATTCTCTTACACTGTTGCTAATATAAGTTTGGTGCTTGGTAGGAGCCATAAGGCTACTGGTGTAATTCTGGAAGCCAGTTTAGCTAAGGTGGTTGAGTTAATGAATGGGCTAAAGAAGCATTAGGCAGGTCAAAGTAGAAGACAAGATAGGGTTACACTTAAGATCTTTCTAGAATTGGCAAGTTGGCAAAAGAGAAGATCAAAATATTGAGATTGATGATGGCAATAAGTGTGTGAATGTGGCTTGCAATACAATTGATGTTTGTATGGATTGTGATGGGAGTTGTATGAGGCCCCAATAAAATGATTCATTCTATATGTATATATATGTATATATATATGTATATATCCAGGAGTAAGAGAACAGCTTTGGAAAACACTCATTTACAGATAGAGAGAATGGTTTCCTTCCTAGTACATCATATACTATTGTGTGTGCGATCAAGGTGCTCCTCAATCAAAGCAACTGATCATGTACTACGGAGTAGACCTGCCTCATAGGCTTTTGATGATCACCTTTATTGGAAGAGACTTCTCAATATCTTTTCCATTAGAATTCTGGTGGAACCACCAACCTTATGTGTAGCTGCTAAGCACTTAGCCATTGTGCCATCAGGGCTCCTGAGTGATTCCCATAATTTTAGTTAACTTGCCTGACTCTGACATCACTTTTTTCTTTTGGAAACGTTCTGCCATGCATGTGGATTTTAAAAGATAATCACAATGAGCGTACCTGGAAACTTTGACAGAGCTGAATCACATAGTGACAACATTATTCGCCTTTCTTTTCTTTTTAAATCATTCTGAGACTTTAAACAATGGCTAACCCACCTTCTCAAAAAGAGATATCATCTGCCTTAAAGGATCAATAGTATGTTGCTAGAATCTAACTTTATATTCCCTTGAACTAGAGGGTCTTCTTGTGATGGCAGATGCTACTTATTTTTTCAATTTTTGTAATGATAGGGCATTTCTTTCTAGAATAAAATTGCAAAGGAAAATGTATTCAATGTAGACAATATTAATTACAGAATGCTCTGGGCATAGGTAGTCACGGTATATTGGGAAGGTGGTGTTCCAATGACTGAAGATTGAAGACTGGAGCTCTGCTGCTGCGGCTGAGAAGAACGGCTGCCCAGAGTTCACCCAGGCTTGGACAGTGTGAAATGTGCTTATGTCCTAGGTTCCTGAGTTCTAAGTTGTTGGGTCATTTTTTGAAGCCAATATGCTTTTCTAATTTTTTGCAGCCCCCAGCTGTTAAAATCATAGATATAGTTGAAATGATCCTGAAGTTCCTCCCAGTAACAGATCATATGATTCTTTGAGTGGTTTGTAAATGATGCTCTACTTTCACATGGATAAAGGAAATAAATAAAAAGGAGTGCTGGGGGCATATTGGGCTGTCCATGGGACTGCTAACACCAAAGCCAGCTGTTTGAAACTGCCAGGGAGAAAGATGAGACTTTTGACTTCTACACAGAGTTCTAGAAACCCATAGGGCCGTTCTGCCCTGTCCTATAGGTTTGCTGTGAGTCAGAATTGACTTTATGGCAGTCAAGTTGGTGGTGGTTGTTATTAGTTGCTTGGTAGCTGATTCTTACTTAAGGGTACGCTATCCATGTATCCTTACAGTGTTGAACTGCTCCATAGAGTTTTCTTGGCTGTAACCATGGTGAAGCAGATCACCCTATTGACCACTGGGTTGGTTTTAGCCACCAAACATTAAAACACAGGTGCAACGTTTTAGTTTCTCTTCCCTGGGCCATCAATTGCATGTGCCAGTGCTAAAGACCTGGTTAATATTCCCAGCAAGAACAGCATCCACAAAATCATTCTTTCCATCGTGGTTCAAATTCTATCTGAATTGTGCAGGATAATTGTTTTAAGATGGAATCTTTCCTTTAGTTAGAGCCACTGATAAAAATAGAAAATGGAATTGTAAATGAACATTTGTGTGAATTTCCTGAGCCTTATGCTTTATGCTAAAACATGACTTTCATCTAGTCGTTTTATTACAGTAATATTTAATCAATTCATAAAACCCATTTATTTCAGTGCTCAGTATAGTAACTCATAGCGCAAGTCCTTATTATTAGAAAAAATTAGTTTCTATCCATGTATTTATTAATATCATTCCATCTTTTAAAATCTATTTCCTCTGAGAAAAGGGATCACAGATGAAGCGTTTTCTGACTGACTGAAGATTCTTCTAAATATCATTGTGAATCAATGTTTGTATTATAACCCATGCAACTCCTGAAATAGAACCATGTCAGAATCACAGTATGATGACCTCCTCTGTCAAAGCCGCAGACAAGGATCAGGCAAAAAATGAAAATGAGCTAGTGCATGAGGCAAACATTTACAAGCAGTCTATGGGTCTGAAAATTTGGAATTTGTTATTACCTTTAAAAACTTTTCAGAGCAACAATGTCTGTTCTATGTAGGAATAATTATTTGTTCCTACAATTTGTGAAATACATTGGTGTCACCTTTTTCTCTTTATTGGGGGACTTTGGGTAAGCAAGTTGATTATTTCACTTCTGAAGACAAAAGGGGGTATAAATAGTCATTGTTCTAACCAAATTCTGAGTCCCCTTTAAAATCTTAGCAATGTAGTAGATGCCAGTGTCCTAGTAAAGTCCAAACAACTGAAAAGAAGCACACACTTAATTTTATGAGGTCACCATTTAATATTATTCAAAACTTCTGTCCTGTACATTATTACTTGACTTCCTATTTTCCACACTTAAAGGTTAGAAGAACCCTTAGAAAGGTATAAAGAGCATCCAGAGGCAGGAGTGGGGGAGAACAGAGAAAGTGGATAGAGTAGAAATAGTTTAAAACTTACAACTACCTGGGGCCATTTAATGTAGGTAAAAACCAGCTCTTTATGCCTCAGTCATCACTTAGGACTTTGGTTGAATAGGACAAGGCAACCTATGGAATTTTGCAATGATGATCTCGACTTACTGAACCTGAGTGAAATTTCCAATCTGATGGTATGGAAGGAAGAAGTCCAAGTCACCTCCTGAAACATGGGTGAAGAGCAAACCTCCAGGGATTGATGGAATACTGAGCTATTTCATCAAAACGGATGCAACGCTGAAAGCACCCAACTGTCCATGCCAAGAAACTTTGAAGGTAAACCAAGTGGAAGAGACCCATGGGTGATTCAGTCGAAAACAGAAATGATTGAACAATGTTAATATCACATAGAAGCAGAATTTTGCTGAAGGTAATGAAAAAATAGCCACAGCAGTGCATCCTCAGGGAACTGCCAGACCTTCAAGGCAGATTCAGACAAGGATGCATAATAAGGGATCCCATTGCTGTTGTCAGAACGATGCTCTTTGAAAGTAGAGAATACCAGAAAGCAGTTTGTGTTTTATTGACTGTGCAAAGTCATTTGTCTGTGCAGATCATGACAAACAGTGGGTAACATTGTGAAGATTGGGAATTTCAAAACTCTTCACTGTGCTCATGTGGAAAAAGCACATAGACCAAGAGATAGTCATTTGAACAGAAAAGGACATGGTATGATTTAAAATCAGGAATAATAGGTCAGAGTTTTATCCCATCACTATACATATTCAGTCTATTTGCAGAGCAATTAATCCAAGAAACTGGATTGCATAAAAAAACAAGGAGGCATCAGGTTTGGAGGAAAGTGTTCTAACAACCTGAGATATACAGAAGACTACAACCTTGCTAGCTGAAAGTAAGGGCTTGAAGCAGTTAGTGATGAGGATCACGGACTACAGCCTGCAGTGTAGAAAATGATCAACATAAAGAACCCCAAGTTCCTCACAACTGGACAAACAAGCGACATCAAGATAAACAGAAGAGTGAAGGATTTCATTTTCCTTGGAGCCACAATCAATGCCCTGGAAAGGAACAGCTAAGGAAATCGACAGAAGCCCTTCATAGCACTGAAAAGTAAAGAGGTCACTTTGAGGACTAATGGTGCTGACCCAAGCCATGACATTTTTAATTGCTTCATATACGTGCCATTTGAAAGATGGACAGCGAATAAGGAAGACCAGAGAAGAATCAACACATTTGAAGAATTCATGCACAGGTTCTTATTGATGAACTCAAGAGGAATGAACACATTTCTTTTGGAAGAAGTACAAGTCAGAATCCTCCTTCAAAGTGAGAATAATGACACCGTTTCTCATGTACTTTGGACATATTATCAGAAAGGAGAAGGGAATCCTTCTTGGTAACGTAGCGGGTCAGCCAAGAGAAGACCCCCAGTGGGGTGGATTGACACAGAGGCTGCATCAACAGACTCAAATATAGGAACAATTGTGACCATGGAGAAGGACGGTGTAGTGTCTATTTTATTGTAAATAGGGTTGCTATGAGTGGGACCAATGAAAAGGCACCTAGCAACAACAAAGTAGGATTGTGAGTATTTTGCTTATTTGGAGCCACCTATGAATGTAAGTCAAAAGTAGTGGAGCAAAATCGTACAAAATTTTATTTGATAAAATATATAAACATATAGCTATTTTTCATATATTCTCTGTCTATATATGTCTGAAGGTGGAGTGTCTATAACCCTTCCCTGGAGAATTCTGCATACTCTGATTTATACCTTGTTAAAACTGCAGCTTTAACATCCTCAAAAGACTCAAATCATACTCCTTCAAAATGTTCTCTGGCTTTGGGGAACAACAACAAAATATCTGAAAGGGCAAGATCAGGACTGCCAAGTGAAAGAGGGTGAGGTTTCCCACAAAAGTCTTGTAGGGTAATTTGTGCTACCCTTGGTGAATGAGCAGAAGCATGGAGGAAAAAATCTTGGTGCAATGCTCATGTCCTTTTTCTCAGCAATGCAATATTTAACTTTCTTAAAACTTCTTCAAAAATAAGCCCCATGATCATCCTAAATCCTTGGAGATTACCCCTTTAGAATCCCAACCCTTACCCCAACCTCGCCTACACACACACACACACACACACACACACACACACACACACACACACAAAGTTGCCATGGCTTTCCGAGCTGACCCTCTTTCCTTGAATTCAACTGCTGCAGCAGAATCCCTGGGAAGCCGCGGCTGTGCTGGAATCTTCTTTGAAAGTGACCTTGGACACAGCTCTCTATTGAAGATAGAGACATACTTAAACATATTTTGTTTGGAATTTGTTTTGCCTTAACTTTTGTATACATTTTATAAGAGTTTGAATATTGTGTTTTTTGTTGCTGTTTTATTTATTTTTACACTTTTATGGATAAACACGTAGCCCTTGACAACACTTAGCCATGAAGAGCAACTCAATCTAAAGAAGTTCCATGAAAAAGTGGTCTTCTGAAATCTATTTTGTGCTTTCAGTTAAGAAACTAAGGCTCTATATAGTCTATGGAAGTGGATAAAGCATTCCTCATTGGCAAGTTAAGATATTTTCATGGTGAAGGCTTCTTCTTTATATTCAGGCACACTGAACAGAAAATACTTGTGGATCTGTAGCAGTAGCCTAAGCTTCTCACATGCTTTTATTCCAAGAGGAGAAACACTTGAGTGGAGCCTGGTTTTCAGGTGGAAATAGAAATCCTTTCTAAGTTGCCCCTGTAAGAATAATATAAGCTGAAGTTAAGAAAAGTTCATGTGGAAACCCACTGCAGTGACCTCAGTTACGTGAATCTGGAAGGAGACAAGGAGGGGGCAGTTGCCGAAACCAGAAAGAGATAGCATTCCGAATCCAGCACCAACAGAGGTCACCCAGTCAAATACCAGGGCTGGATTTTTCAAAGACCAAGATAATGCCAGTTTTATGGCCATTAATAACATTTTAGTTACATAAACAAAGATAAGAGCAATAAAAGTTAAATTCCACATCACAGTGTAATCTGATTGCCAGCAGGGCTCAGAAGTGAACTTTCTGTTGTGCACATGGCCTTGCATGATAGACCAGTGATCATTCTGTGGCCCCTCCCAACCTTCTCTTTTCCATTATGGGTAGTCCTGTTGGCTAGTGAGACAGGAGGACCAGTTCTTTGGATTTCCCTTTAAAGCCCTTTGATTGTGCCTCTGCCAGTTAGTGCTCCAACTGGTCTTCAGGGGTATTTCCTACGTATGTTCTGCAGCAAAACAGAGTGCTTTGAGTCCACTCTGTTTGCCTACCTCTGTGTTTTCCACATGTTCAAGCGCTCAGTTCAAACACCAGACCCACTGACTTCTGGAAAGGCATAACAGAGCTCCGTTCTGATTTGGACGTCTGCTTCAAACAGAGGCTTTCCAAAGGATTTCCTGTGCTAGATAAATCATCTCATTAGGCCAGGTTCACTTTTCAAACCAGGAAGCAGTGTCTGCTGGTTAGGAAAACCGATAATGTTATTCTGGCTCTGTGCAGAGCCACTTGCAAATATGGTTGTCAGTGTCTTTTGTGCTGGCTTCATCGAGGTTGCATTTAAGCAGTCCCAAGTTAAACTGTGTATTTGAAAACTTGGTTTGTTGAGAGCTGACAGGAAAGCTGAGAAATGGATCCTTAATACAATGCAATGACTGTTTTCCCCTCAATGTCTCCTCCAGTTGATCACTCCGCATGCCATCCGAGTGCAGACCCCTCCTCGGCACATCCCTGGTGTTGTAGAAGTCACACTGTCCTACAAATCCAAACAGTTCTGCAAGGGGACTCCAGGAAGATTCATTTACACAGGTAAGAACCATTGCTGATGGTCAACACAGATGTGCCTTGGTCTCTCAGGTCATTCACTGTACCTTTTGTGCCTACATGTGTGCATTTTATTTTTAAACCTAGTCTCCTGTTGAAACCATCTTTCTCTCTCCATGTCACCATATGTATGACCAGTTGGGTTTTTGGTTTTGCCCGTTTTGAAGTATTCTGCTGAGAATCTCTGCTGAATGAGTGATTGCTCATCTTTGTTCGACCTCAGTCGGTCAGCTGAAACAGTTGGTTGAATATGGTATTCTAAGTCAGGAGACATGAAGCAAGGGGGAAGTGAGGCTAGCTGAGTCGGGGTCTTTCGGAAGGCCAAACCAGCTTGAGCTGGGCTTGTTTATCAAAGCGCAGAGGTGTGCTTTAATGAGCGCGGGGCAACTTTTTTAGCCCAATGGTAGCACTTGTATTAAATGCATTCAGTGGTTTTCCTGTGTGATTCTGGGTTGGCACTTTCTTCCCCAGGAGTTGCATTTTGTCCTCTCACAAGAGTCTTGGCACACAGACCCACCTGGTGGTAGGAATCTAGGGTTACAGGATAAAAATGAATTCTTTCAGATGCCTACAACCCCATGGAAATATGAGGGAGGGATGAAGAGCGAACGGGAGCGTTCCCACCATTTTTTTCCCTTGAAGCTCTCTTGTGCCCTTAGAGCTTAATCTAAATCACTACTAATTACCATGGGACAGTGGTCTCAGTGACCAGTGCACCAGCCCCACACCGGGTCATCTTGTGGGAGTTCAGATTCTGGTCCAGTAGATGTGAGATCCTGTGTTCTTTGACAAGGTCCAAAGTGAAGCTGGTGCTTGACAGTCCCAGCATCACGCCCTGAGCAGGGATGTTCTGGGACCTCTTCTTTGTGTCCATCATTCCTTGGTAACTGTTTCCAGAAACGGGACCCAGGTTTCATCCTTCATTCACTAAAGGACCACAAGGTGTGATTACGGAGGGAGTTCAAGTTGCTTTCACACAAAGACACTCCTTGAGCAGTGAAGGGATGACTCTATTAACACTAGGAACACATCCTAATTATAACCATATAATTAAATGGATGAATTTTCTTTTGGGTGTGATATTTTACCTCAAAGCATCATTCCTGTCTTTTTCAAAATTTTCCCAGACTAAGAGCAAAAGCCTACTGTGCTCTGTAGTCACTCAGAGTCTCTCTTTCTCTCAAAATTATAAAAACAATTAATGAATCCTGACCCTTGGAAATGCCTCCCAGTCCTTTAAACAAAATGCAGGTTTGGTGCCTGCCTGCCGATTAGTTTTAGTTAATTGAAAATTATAGGATTGACCCAAGAGGAAAATTTTGTTTGCACTCCAATCACTTTTACAAATTAAGGAAAATTACCACAATTTTGTTTAGCTAAGGTTTCACACTGAGTTCAAGAAATTAGCTCAGCCATCCCAACAAAGTCAGCACTTTGTTAGTGAGCACTTGAAAAAAATAATAGTCTATCTGGAGTTTTGTGGTGTATACAAACGAAGCATAGAGAAAGCTATGATGCTTTATAGAAGTAGGCCAAGTGTTTTTAATTAGGCTCATTGGTTCAGCGTAAGTTTTGAAGAACAATCAAACTAGCAGATTAGCTGTTTCTTTTAAAGCTAGAATTTCTTGCCATTCATTTTTCCCATGAGAACTTCCACATAGCACTATTTTTTTTTTTAACAAGCCTCATTATGGGCCTGCAGGAAAAGGACCAATTGAAACTTCTGATACTGTAACATTCCCCAGCATCAGGCCAGCGGACGGGAGTTTTTCACAATGTTCCTCAGTGAACTCAGTGTTCTGGAACATATTACAAAACCACAGAGGCCAAATGTTTTCTCTGAGGAGTTTGGACTCTGTTTTTTGGCCGAAAAAACATTTAGGCCTCACTGGCTGCTTATTTACTCTGCTATTAAGAACAAGAAAAGGAGAAGAAAAAGAAGAAGAAATGCTCGTGTGGTGGGAGGTACAGGAGGCAATCAGGCATGGTTTCCGCTTTAGTGACACGTCCTTGCCCATTAATGGTTCCATTTTGTGGTCAGGTCTCATTTAGAAGAAATTATTTTTAATCAGTGCTCAACAAAATATCCCCTAGAGCCACCTGGCCATAAAAGTTAAAAAAAAATCATCCCCATTAAATTACTTAAGTTCTCAGAAGAAAATAGCTAGGGACCCGTCATTATTTGGGGAGGAAAAACTTTTTTTTTTTAAAACCATTAAAAAAATTACCATCAATTTAAGAAATCACATCTTGGAAAACCTGTTTCCCTTGGGAGTTCAGATCAGCGATCAAAGCGGCAGATTTTCGTGTCTCGAAAAATAGTTCAGGGAAGATGGCCGATTGGCATGTGCGCACGTGTGCCTGCAACGCGGGAAATTTAAAGGACAAAAACACGCTTCTGTAGATCTTGCCTCAGACCACGGGCAACTGGCAGGGAGAGCCGGCCTGGATGTGGGCTAGCAGCCCTTCCAGCCGCTCTCCACTGTGGACCTGTAACATTTGGAAGAAGTTGGCATAAAAACGCCCCCACTGGTAATATTCGACTGTCAGCAGTCCCTGTGAAATGGCATCATTTTTACAGAAGAGAATCTGGGCAAATGCACCTCTTGATTAGTAGTGTGAATGCACCTACTGAGGCCCGCAGCCCCTGGCTAGCCCTCCTGGCCCCTGCTGTTTACTCCGTTTCTCGTTCTTGCGGTTGCAAAGGCCTGACGATGGCCATAAAACCGCCCTGTGGATTATGGCGGCCCGCCCTGCACACACCCCAACAGAAGCCTGCACTTCATTTGCCTTAACATTTGCAGCCTTTCAAGACGTGAGGCATGGTGCTCTGGAGAGAGCCAGCCAATCCTCTTCTCTCTTGGTGGAAGGGCACTTAGATATTTCCTTTCTTTTTTGGAAAAGAAAAAAGCAAAGAAATATGATTACCCACAGCCCCTAAGTTGACACCATAGTGACCCTCCAGGACTGGGTAGAACTGCCCCTGTGGGTTTTCAAGACAGATGATAGAGCTGAAAAATAACACCTTATGCCCAAAAGAAAAGCACCTTTGCTCTTTTCAGAGTGGGAGAGAGCATTTGGGTAGGTAGATGTGGGAGGCTGCAAATATTTATAATCAATAAAAATAAGAATAATACTAATTTTCAGGTAGGAACAGCATGGCCTAATCTATACAAACAATGATAGACCCTTTCCAGGAGGAAACAGGGGCTAGCTGAGATCTGGCTTCACTTGTGAGGTCATCACCATCATGTACCCTTTAAAGGTGATCCCAACTCTCTCTCTTGCCCCTGCAGGTCTGGGACACACAACGTTTTTCTAGCTGATTCTGTTGTGTTTGCCCTCCTGTGAGTCAAAAAGGAGAGAGACTCCCAATTAGATCAGACTAAAAATCCTCCATAGCCCAATCCTTTTTACTGCATCCTGCTATTCTTATGTAATTGCAGGACAAGTTTGACTTTAAATGTTAAAGATGTTCTCTGAAAGAGGAAAACAAGAAGCTACCTCAACTCAGTATTCTTTCAGTGACTCGTGGAGAATCAGAGCAGTGGCCCCACTGGGAGATAATGTCAACCTAAACCCTACTGGTCTCTCAACACCTCTATAGGCTCACAGTTTGTTTTTCTACTGAGGTTACATCTTGAAGGGACTTCCTAAGCTTTAAGTAACCTTTGTAACTGATAAAAGATTCTTAGGAGTCTTAGCTGGTTCTTCAAAATTCTTAGAATTAGTTGTCCATGCTAGAAGTGGCCAAGTCCCAACACAGGCTTTCCCCTCAGTCTAGTTGTTTTTCTATAGGAAGAGGCAACTGTGTCTGGGGGAAAAATGTGACTGGACAATTTGGGCCACCAGGTTAGGTGTGCAGTGAGAGTCCTATATACTGCCTAAAGTCTCTACTATAGGGTCTCCTGACTGCTCAGATGCTTATAAAATTAAGTCACCCCTTTCTGCCACCAGATCCTTTTTTTCTAAACATTCTTCTTACCTAACCTACCTTCATGTGGAAGGACTAACCCAAATGGTTTCAGAATTAACCCAGAATAATAATTTCTAACCCTGTTAGAAATATTTCCTATCTTACCTTCGGCCCCAAATAACGTTGTGTCTATTGCTGATACATAATGCATCAAGGGCATAGAGGAACGGCTAGTTTGGATTGAGCCTGCTTTGGGGAACTCATTCTCCTATACTGGGAATGGCTCTTCGATCTCTCCTTGAAATACTTATTTCTCGTCCATCTGGTTTTCTTATTTTACTCTTGCTTTCTCTCTCCCTGGAACCTTGGTTAAGCACTGCATAGTGGACTGAGAACTGAAAGGTTAGTGGGTCAAACCTGTTAACTGCTCCACTGAAGAAAGATGATGTTGGTTTTCCTTTTGTAAAGATTTCCACCCTTGGAAACCCTACAGGGTAGTTCTACTCTGTCTTGAATGGTCAGTCACTGGGAGTCAGTATTGAGTGCTTTACAAATGGGCTATGGGTTCCCTACTCCCCCTCTCCTTTCTCCTCTTCCTTTCTCTCAATGAGATAACCCAGCCCAGTGGGCTCAAGATATGATGACTGCAGAGTCAATTCTTAGCTCCTCTACTTAATAGAGAAGTTATCTGGGGGATGCCATCAGATGCTTCTGAATGAGCCATAGCAATCCCATCTTTGTAAGAGTCACCTAATAATAACCGATAAAGCTTGCTGTGACGTTTTAGGATCAGGGGAAATGGATACACTGCCCACAGCACCAGACCAGACACTGAGTCTCTGTCCACAAGTGATGGCCATCCTTCTTTATTCACTCATTTGTTGCTGACTTCTTACCATGGAGTAAATATTTTACACATATTAGTTGGTACCAGCGGCCCCCTATCTAACGGTCTAAGAAAGGAACTTTAGCATTTTCAGTGACAAATTTTAATCACGAGTTGCTGTGATTGACACCTTGGCTATACCAAAAGGCTCAAGCAGAGGAACAGTTTTTAAGGGCAGGGCAGGGCAGTGCTTCCTTCTGTGGTGTGTAAGCTTGTTAGGGGTTAGAAACAACTAGATCATACCTGACACCTATCAGTGACGGCTGCTACGGCATTGACCAACTCATGTTGACTCCATGTGTGTCAGGGCAGAACTGTGATCTATATGGATTTCAGTGGGTGGTAAATTTCCACAGTAGATCACTAGCTTTTCCTTTTGAAGGGCTTCTGAGTGGATTCAAAAACTCATCCTTTCAGTTAGCAACCAAGTGCAGGTAACTGCATTCTCCAGGGATTCCTGACAAAACTTTAGGGGTGAGTAAATGTAAAGAAACAACCATCAATAAAAAGCTCAAAGTACGAACTAGGTAGCGAAAAGCATTTATAAATGTGGGCGTAACCATTTTGAAATAACATTTTCTCTGAAATAGCCTCATGATAAACCCCAAGCTCACTGACATCGAGTCAATTCTGATTCGTCATGAACCTCTGGAACAGGGTAGAAGTGTCCCTGTGGGTTTCTCAGACTGTCTGGGAATAGAATGTCTCACGATCTCCCAAGGAGCAGCTGGTTGGTGTCAGACTGCTGACCTTAAGTTATCAGTCCAAAGCTTAAGCACTATACCACCAGGGCTCTGACCATCTCCAATAAGTACTGCCAAAGTTGAATTTTGAGCCTCTCTGTAGCCCTTGTTAGGACCCAAGAGGCAACAAAGATCTAGTGCTTTAGCTGTTGAGGAGGTAGAAGGAAGTTTTAGGAGTTTTGGAAGAGAGCAGATGCCAGGTTAAAGGAGCCTGAGGAGATGGTACACGAGACAGAATGAATGTCATCCTGGCAGAGTGTAGGGTTAGTTAGTGATGAGGAGGAGGAATTAAAGACGGGCACTGCATGAGAGAGAAGAAATCACAGATCTCAGTATAAGCAAGTGATATTTCAATAGGGCAGGCCTGGAAATAAAGCTTTCATATTGATTTTTTAAGACAGGCACCTGTCTGTTCTCTTGTTTCTATCCCAAACTTCTATCATTTGGCTGGTCTTAAGAGTAACGGGTGTAGCCCATTTCCAGCCTCTTCAAATGTGTTTAGGTTGTGTTGTTGCCCCGTGCCTGTAGTCAAGTCCAACCTGAGTGATCCTATGTGACAAAGTCGGACTGCCCCATAGGGTTTTCTAGGTTGTCCCCTTTGCGAGAGTAGATTCCCAACGCCTTCCTGCCAAGGAACAGTGGGGGTGTTTCAACCTCTTGGTTAGCAACTATATAGTTAAGTACTGTGTCACCAGGGTTCCTGTTCAGGTTACAGGGGGCTTCAATCCAGAAAACTATGTTCATTGTATAAAGCCACAGGAGTGAGGGTGGAGTGAGCAAAGTTACAGGTAGCCATGAAGAGTTAGATTCTAATGGGTCTCCTGTTCTTTAGCCTTTTCATATGCTAACGCACTGCAGGTTAAGCTTCCTTAAAAGCCCCTTTCCTGGCAGAAAAACCAAATCAGTTGCCATTGTCCAGTTGATTCCTGTTCAGGAAACTGTGCTCTGTAGTGTTTTCAGTGATTGATATTTTAGAAGTAGATCACAGGGACCCCCCCCCCCAACCCCCACCCCACCTCAGGTACTCAGGTATTCCCAGGTGAACTTGAGTCCCCAAACTTTCTGTAAGCAGCTGAGCATGGTCATTTGCATCAACCAAGATCTTTCCTGCAGAGAAATTTTCCCTTTTGCCCACTATTTGCAAGTTGTAGCTCAAATCCCTGGGATTGGCTTCAGAGTGACCCGAGCCTCCTGCTGACATTCTCTAGCAAAGCTAGCCTCCTTACTATGCCTCAAGCTGATGTTCGACAACTTTGGACATGGTAATTCTTTTGTATGATCTGGGTTAAATTCTGTGTCCTCTCTGAAGTCTTCCCTTGGCAATGTTGTAGACTGCGTGAGCACCAGTCCAGTGCCCTAGCCCTAGCCGTGCTAGTTGCTGGCTGTGAGACTTAGAAAAATCAATTACATCTTGTAGACAGTAGTTTTTCATTACAAAATGGAGTCAGTTTGGCCAAGTGACTTTATAGTTCTTTTTTAACTCTTCTTGATTGACTTGAAGACTCTTTATATCTAGGTATATTTTGTTGCTTGTGCTTAGAAAACTTATTCACCATTAACTCCCTTATACCTTGATCTCTCTTGGTAGATAACTCCATGAAGAAAGAGCTAACCTTCTCTGATATTAGATTGTTTTGTACACTCTGTTGAAGCAGTTCGACTCAGTGTCTTACTTGTGATAGGTGTTTTCTAATAATTGATTGACATATTGCCCAGGATCAATGTGTCTTCATTGATTTTGGTGCTCTAGATGACATGGAATGTAAATAAGAGCTGTTAATTAAGAATCTATCCCTTTGCATTCAAGGTTTTATGTGCATAGAACATAGAGGTGGGGGCTTCTGTTATAGAAAAAATGGGGTTGGTGTAAATTATAAATAGTCTTCTTTCTCTCCCCTGTAAAATGGGGGTATGTTAATGGTGTCTGAATGTAAAGAGTTAGTGAGCCTGTGTATGGAATACACACTACCCAGTACTTGCTATATCGTGAGTGTTCCTTCAAAGTAAATGAAGGATTGAAGTAGACAGTGGGAAGGGACTTACCTTTGAATTCACAAGAACTGGTTATTAGTATTCACTTTGACTGGTTACGTCTGTGTCAACTACTATTTTGCTTATAGAAATTATTTCTTTTTAAGCATTAGAGACCAGGGTTCTATATCTGATGTTGTCACTTCTGTTTGTTATTGCATTTATTTCACAAATATTTGTGGATGGCCTGTTCTGTTCTAGGCAATGTTCTAAACCCTGGAGAGAGAGTGCTGAGCAAAGCCAGACACAGCGGTTGTCCTTGTTGATTTTAAGGCCCAAGAGCGAACATAGATGTTAGTAAGTTTGCTATTTTAAACTTTGCCATTGCCCATAAAGACAAGAACAAGGTTTCAGACAAGCATATCACAAAGACACTTGACCCACACTGGACAGTTAGAGATGATTTTTCTCTGGAAAAGCTGAGGTTTGAGGGATGAGTAATCTTTAACCTGGCAATCAGTGAGAAGTGAGGGTAGCTTAGGGCTGGGAAAGGGTTGAGTGAAGCATCTAAGGAGTACTGTGAAGGTACAACTGTGGCATCTTGGAAGGCTACGGACTTTCAGTGAGTGAAAATTCAGCAAGGCGTGGACCAAGACCCACCCCTGTGGGGTGGTCATTATAAGCCACAGAGAGAAGTTTCGTTGTGATCTTAAGAGCAAGGAGTGGTCCTGGAAATGTCTTAAGTGACAGAGGACATAGCCAGACTTGCATTGAGGAAGCAAACCAAACAACCACTCTGACTGAAAGGAGCACAAGAGGTCAATCGAATTGGATGTTTGGAGACCTTTTTCAGAGGTCGGTGCAGTAGTCTGGGAAAGAGAGGTGGTGGTTTGATTCTAGGGATAATCAGCAGAGATGGGCTCAGATGAGAGGATTCAAGATGCATTTAAAAGAAAACCTTGACCTTACTTGCTGACGAGTTGGATGTGGGTGAGGGAGACAGGCGTTAATCCCACCAGGTTTTGGCGTCTCCAGTTTAATGAGCGGTGCAGCCATCACTCCTGTGGGCCTCGGGAGGGACTTGTGAGTGTCAGCGAAAGAACCATGAACCTGGAAATGCTTTGCAGGGGAAAGCTCTGCACATATGTTAATTGTTATAAAGAGAGGCCTAAGCAAACTTAGGAAGAAGTTGGGGAGAGGAAGGCAAGAATGTGTTTTCTTTTATATCAGATTGTTTTCACTTAGGATTCAGCCAGAAGAGGGCTGCGTAATGAACCCTTGACAAGCAGTTCTGCCTTAGCTGTGTCCTAATTGGAAAAGGCCCAACAAGAAAGAAAAATTAACAGGCTACTCCTGTCCACATGTCTTGACTATTACTCCAAACGATCCATTTACATACCAGGAAAAGAATGCAAGGAAGAGGGAATGTTTATTCTGTTTGCTTTTGAGACAGCAAGGGATAGGTCCCCAAATTCTTTTCCTTCACGGAACGTGGCTCCGCCTGTACATTGCTGTGGCCTGTGATTCTGAATCTGCTGATGTTGTGCCATTGTGCCTGGCTGGTGCTACAATGGGGACAGCAGCAACAACAACAACAACAACAATCCCTAAAAGTGTCCATTGTACTCTTGTGACACCTATAAAATGAAAGCTAGCGCTGCAAAGAATAAAACCGATGTGAAGGAAACATATTCATTTGCATATTTTATGCACATACTTTCCAAGAAATATGACCTCTATTTCCTATTTGGAGTGGGGTGTAATCAGGCCTTGAATAGCTAGTGTAACAGGATCATTAAAAGGGGTATTTCCACTGACATTAGAGGACTAAATGGACACTAGGCCTTATTCACAACCTTGGCTTTTTCCTGTCAACTCAGAGTTAATAAGTGATAAGGCCAGGAGAGGGATAAATCACAGAAATCCCTGTCCAAAGAAAACATATTGACTACAGCCAAGCAAATAACAGACCCTAACCAACAGCCCCATTCATCATTCATGTAATAGGGATATAAAGTATCCCCACCAGTGAAATCGTATAGAAGGAAAAGGCAGATAAGCTGCCCCAATCTAAAGCATGTGATTTGGTTATTAAGGGACATGAACTATTTGTCACATGGCTTTAATCTTTAAGATGTGTTGCCATTTCTGAACTATAAATTTCGGGTAAGGGATTAGAAAGCTATTAACAATAAAGGTAGGAACTGAGCTTTATATGTGTTCTTGCCAATGTAATGCAATGCTTTAAAATCTTGAACCTCTAATCTATTTAGTATGATATAACATGATTTGGTTTTCAAAGCCAATAAACTATTGGGAGGGTTTCAAGGTTTTCTTCCCTGTAGCAGCCCCCCCCCCCCCCCATCCCAGCGCCATGATAAATTAACCCTTCTGTTGTTTTCACCATATATTTTGGAACTTCGATGTCTCAAAAGGAAGGCGGGAGATGGCCCTAAATTTCTTTTTTTTTTCACCTTTCTCAAGATGTATTCCAAAGGCCTGGTGACGGGTGATTTCATGCTTTGCTTGTCTCTGTGCAATAGCATGGATGCTAGTCCTTCTTTTCATTGTAACAGCAGAATTGTGGGGTGTGGAATGCTCTACAGCATTGAACCAAATTTTTTATTTCTTTATTACATAGAAATTCCTATTGATTTCAGGTTACATCTGAAGCATGGATGGAAAATAACCTAAATCTCCCACATCACCTATCAGTTTTTTAGCCTAAATGCTGTATCAATGGTAGCTATTAATATTATTGTAATCTCTAGTCTTTTTTATGCATCTCTCTGCTCCATCCAAAAATTAAGAAGTCTTTACATAACGTACTTTGGTTCTTACTTAACCATGTATCATAAACATTTGAGCCTTATGAACTTGATACACTTTCGTAGTTTTTGGGAACTATTTCAGTCCTTAGTCCCAGATGCTTACAATGAGCTTTATCTATCGTCTTTTGACAGCACATGTACCTTGAGCTGAGGGTCTTGTTACTTTTAGTTTCTGGAAGATCTATAGCATAACATCAATGGTCCAAGACCTGCATTCTTCGGGAATCAGCATTTGAGAGTCCACACTGACCGGCATATATATGTGCTACCCCCAAGTCTGAGTCTCTGTAGTTCCACTGGTTGATAATATCAGAAGCTGGCACCATTTCCCAATTGTACATTTAGCTACAGCTACAGAGGGCTGTTTCTCTTTGGGGCCAAACCACCTCTAGAATGAATGAATTTCATTAATTTGTCACCCAGCCCTCTGTTATGTAAGCGGGACAATACTTTCCATAAGTAAAAAAATAGGAACTTACATCCATACCATATCTGAAATTTCATTAACTCCTAATTTATAAGTGTAAGTATCTGAGTTGTGAACCCCTGGTGCTTCAGTGGTAGAATCCTCACCTTCCACAAGGGAGACTCAGTTCAATTCTCAGACAGTACACCTCATGTGTAGCCAGCCACCTGTCAAGGGAAGCTTGTATGTTGCTATGACACTGAACACATGTCATGGAGCTTATGTAAGATGGACTCATCCAAAGGGAGTGGTGGCCCAAGAAGCAGTGGTTAAGAGCTCTCTCTGCAGCTTACCAAAAGATTGGCAATTAGGACCTCCAGGAACTTCAGAGGAGAAAGGTGTGGCAGTTGGCTTCCATAAACATTATTGCCCTGGAAAACCTATGGGTATAGCTCCACTTTATCCTATGGAAGTCCCCGTGAGTTGAAATCCACCCAGGGGCAGTGGATTGGGTGTATAAGGAAGGCTTAGTGACCTGCTTCTGACATTCAGAAGATCACATCCTATGGATGGCCAAAGTCCGGTTCATTGTCAATCAGAGGACTGGTACAAGACCCAGCAGTGTTTTGGCTATTTGAAAAGCACCACAAAGCGTGGATTGTCAGGATCTGGGGGCTGACTCAGTAATTGTGAGCCATGGCAAGCTACAGTTAGGTGTGTCCTTACCACCATTCTTCCCAAATGACCGCAGCTAGGTCTCCTATAGTCTTAAGCCCCCTTTTTTCTCTCTCTCTTCTATTAGTGGCCAGAGTTGCCACACCAGTGGGCCTCCAGTAGCGTTCCTTGAACTTTACTCGTGCTTCTCCCTTGTTCTACACGACCTTTTTCATCATACTAATTCTTCACTCTCAGTTGTTACCTTTGCTTGTAGTTCGATGCTTTCTAGTGGTTCTAACTCTTAGTGGTCCTGTGTACAGCACAAACATCTCCTGGTCCGGTGCCATCCTTACAATGGTTACTTGGAGCCCTGATGAACTGCATGCAAATGACATTGCTGCAGGCAGAGAATGTAGTCTCCATACCCTACTAAGTAAGTGCTGCTCTGGGGTTGTACAATCAGGCAGTCCTGAACACAGATGCTACGCCAAAGCTCACTGCCACTGCGTTGATTCCAACTCAGAACAACCCTAAGGACAGACTCATACAGCCTCTCTGTCAACCTGTCCTATCATTGTCTTCCCATTTTTTAACTGACCAACCAGGCTCTCCGTCAGGGACTGGCTTCTGGTGCCATGAGATGAATTCTTACCGCCCTTGATTCTAAGGCGATTCTGACTTCTGGTTGGACTTCTAACATGTTGCTAAAATGTAAAACTCTGCACCTCCCCCATGAGAATATTCTTAAGACAGATTCTGTTATTCACCTGTTTTGAAGTTGAGAATACTTAGCTCCATAAGGTGAATGGGACTTCTTTAAGATCCCCTTGTTAGCAAAAAGGGAAGCCAGAATTTGGAACCTAGATTGGAGTGGGATGTGGAGGGCAGTTACTTTACCTTGTGAATTTGTGGAAATGAGTTCCCAGAAACAAGATCCTCGGCACTGGAAGATTGTGGAGTTGCGAGTTCTGATAGGAGGTGCAGCTTTAGATATCTTAATTAAGTCACAAGATTGTGAACATGATCCATACCCAGATGAAATATTTGAACAACACCAAAAAGCATGAAAAGATGAAGATCATTCTATGATCGTTTGCCTCAGGGCCACTCACTGAGAGTGTTTTTATTTGTCATTTTTGTGTGTGTTCTCTTCTCAGCCATTTCTTTGTGTATTCTTATGCATTTTTATTGGAGTCTACCATAACCAGTTCATATAATTTTGTTTCCTGCTGTGTAACTTAAATCTCTAAATAAATATTTCCTTTGTTAGTTTAAATCATTCCTTAATGCATTATAATGGGGCAAATAAGAGTCCATTTTATTGGTGCACCCTGATATACTGACTCATCCACCTCTCATTGGACAACTAAGGTCTTCTCTTTTATGTAACTATTAACTACATGCCAGACTATAGCATGATCTTGGATAGAAAGTATGCCCCCTTTTCTTAGTGAAAAGACTTTAAAAATATGTAAGCTTTTATAAAGACCAAGGAAATATCCATATTCTATTTCACATTTTAGCTAAGTTGCATATCCACATTTAAAATCATTTCTATTTTACAATGATAAGTATTTAAAATCATGCCTAATTTATAATGATAACCACTTCTTCTCTTAGCATCTGTGAAGCACTTTTATTTTAATCCTGTACACCCATCTTCGACATCAGTGTTATTTTTTTAAAAACCACAACCAGAGCCATTTGTAAACATATCATATTCTTCTCTATCAAATTGTTTGAGATACAACTCCTTTTGGATTTTCCCATGATACTTTATAGGAAATTTTATTCTTAGACATAAATAACGGTTTGCTAATTTGAAAACTCCAAACATAATCATTTTTAGCAACGTCTTAAAATCTGATCTTTAAAAAGCTTCTTTTGGGTAGGAATTATAATAATAATAAGAGCCCCATCCTTTAGGAAACATGACTAACCTCCCCTGCTATTTTCTACCCTCCCTTTTTGTTTTAATTCATTCCTTCAGGAGGTCTCTGGAAGCATCCCCAAACCACTATTGGTTATGGGTGGTCCATGCTCCCAACAGTATTTCCAATAATATAATCAAGAAGCACTTGTACCAAGGACTTTAAAATAGTTCAAATATATAAGGAGGAAACTGCTTTGGGGCAATTCCCCCCCCCCCCCCCCCCCCCATGTATTTCAGCACATTGCTTTTTTCTGTCCTGTTGGTGTGGCATGTGGCTTATATGCCCCTTGGTACAAAGTGATTGGCTGCCGTACCTGGTGAACCCTGGAGGTGGAGTGGCTGCGTTTTAGGGTGCTGACTCTAGGGTCTGGGTTTTGAAACCACCAGCTGCTCCCTGATTGAAAGACTAGGCTTTCTACTCCTGTAAAGAGTTACAGCCTTGGAAATTCACAGGGGCCGTTCTGCCCTGTCCTGTAAAATCACGCTGAGTCAGAATGGACTTAGTGGTGGTGGGTGAGACCCCACCCAGCAGTCTCCTCTTGAATGAGGTGTCCTAAGTTCTACTTTGAGGCACATTAGATTCTCATGAGTTGGAATCAACGCAACAGCAATGGGCTATTTATCTCCTCTCTACCTATCCTCTATCATCTAGCTATCATCTATAGCTATCTGTCTGTCTGCTTTGTTTCATTCTATTTCATCTGCCTCCTATTATTCAGTCTACTGAAAATGCCGATGGCCACCATCTCACTGGTATCAGATTTGAGCATCCTAAGAACCTATCAGGGAGCCTTGGTGGTGACGTGGGCTAGGTGTTGGGCTGCTCCAGGGTGGGCAGTTCAAACTCCCCAGTTGCTCCTCAGGAGAAAGATGAAATGTTTTGAGCCCATAACTATTTAAAGCCTTGGACAGTCAAAGGGAGCAGTTCTACTCTGTCCCGTGAGGTTACTGTGCGTCAGAATTTGGAGATTTAATTTTTCAATCAGAATCTCTTGGTAAAGAGGGCCTAAACCTCGGGGCAGAAACAGCACAAGAGCAGGCTTCCCCTCGGACTCCCTGCTCCTTACTCTCACAAATGTAATCATCCACTTTTTTCCTGTTAGCATCTACAGTGTTTAAAATTCTTCACATCAGAGGGAAGACCTGACCTGCTGGGCAGGGCCACCTGGGTGTCGTCTTGGTGGTTAGCGTCAGGAAGCACCAGCTCCCAGTCATTGTGGAGTTAACTTAGGTCTTTGTTTAGCGCCCCAAATAAATCCACATCTGAATACCTGCATGGCAGAGCAGAGCCGTCACTGTCAACCTGCACAGGTGTATCGCTGCTTCCCTTTAGTTTCAACCTGCAGTATCACACCTGCATGGGGCCAGGCGGAGGAGTCGGAGTGTGGGAGGTTTGGGTGGAGGAATGGCTCTGGAGACGCTGAGGAGCAAGCGCACGTGTATTTCATTTCTCTAATTTCTTCAAGAGTAGCAGAATGAAACATTGGTACTGGTTAACTTGGAAGATGTAGGAGGATCATCTGAAGGCTTGGCAATTGTAGTTAATGCAATTATTTAGCATCAGAGATAAAAAAATAGTGATTTGTCAGAAAGTTTGTACATCAGGGGTCTAAGTACAGACTCAGCTAGTGAGCTTTTGTGCGCCACCTCTCCACCTTCTGTCTGTTGTTGTTGTTCGGTATCACTGACTCAATGTTCTGCCTGTTGGAACCCAAAATGACAACAGAGAGATATACCCCATAGGGTTTTTTTTTTTTTTTAAAAACGCATTAAAGACCAGGTATTATTTTACCAATCTACCCAAGTGTTTTGGCTATTAGTTTTTTTTTGTTTGTTTTTTTTTGCATTAAACCATAGGCACAAGTAAACTCGGGGTCCGTCCGCAATGTGTTAAGATTGTCATCTTTATAGGAGCGTAATCCCATATCTATTTCCTCCTGGAGCTTTTGGGTCTTGGAACTTCCAACCGTTTGGAAGTAGCCAAGCACTCAATCATTGTCCTCCCAGGGCCCCCTTTTGTCGACATCACTGCTATAGCATACTGTGGGACCCAAGGGACTCAACATCGCGTTTCTGAGCCTGGAAACTTTTGTGGAAGCCGACAGCTTTATCTGCCCCCCATAGAGCAGCTGGTGGATTTGAATTGCCAACCCTGGGGTTCACAGACCAATGATAAGTATCTTCATGAAGATGTAGCTTTACAGTGGCCTGCGACTTTTCCGTGCTTCAGTTCTATTTTTGTGCCCCATAACGCTGGAGGAACAGTCCCATTTTCCAATGTGAAAAATTAGTTTCATCGAGTTGAAGTGGCTCGAAGGAGGTCATTTTGTCACCTAGAGATGGCCCTGATTCCAGATCTGTATGACACCATGTAATTGATTGGACCTTTTAGTCTTTCAGCTTTCCACATCAATAAAACAGAGCTATACTAGTTTTGCTGTGTTTTAGTATTACATGGATAAGTTTCACTGAACAGATATGGTTAGTCTTAGACTGGCTTGCCAGGGTAGGCACTTAGATTGTACGTGTTTGTGGTCAGCAGCTGGCCTCCGGCGCAGAGCAGCCTCATGCACAGCGTGATTGGACTGTGTGATCCAGTGGGCTTTCTTCAACTGATTTTCAGAAGACGACTGCCAGCCATTCTTCTGAATCTGTTTTGTCTGGGAATCCCACTGAAACCTGTTTCAGTATTATAGCAGCATACAAACCTTCCCAAACAAGACAGGTGGATTGGTCGGGAATCGAGTCTGGGTCTTGTGCTTGGAAGGCAAGAATCTTGCCACTGACCCACCCTTGCCCTCTTGTTTCCCCGTAGCTCTTTCATTTTATTCGTACCCATCACCATCAGTGGAGCATTTCTCTTTTGAGTCTACCTTTTAGTGGAATATTAACTCCACGAAGGTACAGTCCTTGTCTAGTCTGACTCCCCACCATGTTTCCAGTGCCCAGGTCAGAATTCTAACCCAGAGGGAATACTCAGCAAATGAAGGACTCTGTGAAGGAATGATTGCACCATTTAGCCATAACTGTATTCAATGTGAGTCTTAAAGATAGCCTCATTCTCCACATTACTGTCTTCAAAAATATAGATGTTGCAAACTATGCTTATGAGTTTAAAAGATTTGGCTACATCCCTACAGCTAATTATAGAAGCCGATACCAGTTTCCTTTTCTTCTGCCTCGGGCCAAAAGCCTATCTCCTCAAGCTATTTGCTCACTAGGTCCCCAAAGATGTCATGAGGCAACTGTATGACGTTAAACTTCTATTGTCACAACAGAGAACGTTTTGAATTTGGGCTTCATCTGTGTCTAGTTAGGGATTTTCAGACACGTGTCCTAATCAAGCTGAGACTCCATTTTCCCATCTGTAAAATGGAGGTAACAGTCTCTTGAAGGATTGCTGTGAGGGTTTGATTAGGTAATGTATGTAAAAAAGCTTAGCACAATGCCTGCAAAAGCCCAGGGGGAACTGCAAAAGCTCAGGGGGAAATTCCATTAACTTTAAAATCATTTTTCCATGGACTTTTTTTTAACACCCTTTGTAAGCACTGTTCAATTATTAGCAAGAGTTCAATTAGACCTTACCACAAAACAAAACAATTGGAGAGAACCGACGCCGAGCTGGCCTGCTGTAGCCTCCCCATTTCGTAGAGGAGGCTGTTGAGGTTCAGAAGAGGGGAGAACCACCCCAAACCAAGGCACGATTGCTTTGCATACACAACCAGAGCCATTGTATAAACATGGGTTTCCTAATGACTTTGAATGGCTGTCCAGGGTACAAGTAGGTAAGCACAGCACGTTTCCAAATGGGTATGACAATCATTCAGCTCACATCTCCAGGGTCACTTCACAAGCTTTTCTTCAGTTCTGTGAGGCCTTTTCTAGACTGTCGCAAAGTCCACCAATCTTTGATGAACTTTCCAAGGAAGCTTGAGGTAGTGTCATGCATTGGAACCCTTGGGCTTCCAGTGTGATCATACACAGAGTCCCGCGGGACCCAGTTGTCTCCCTGTGTACTCCTTGCCTTTCTTTGAGCAAAAGAGAAAAAACTTTTTTTTAACTTCCGAAAATCAGACTTCCACAGAAAAGCCAAATGCCATTTCCCCCATTCATGGACACATACGTGTTAAAGAGACATGCAGGATACCTGGGTTTGGTTCCTGGCCAGTGTGCCTCAGGTGCTGCCAACACCTGTCTGGTGTGTTGATGCTGCTGATTAGGTTTTCGCAGAGCTCCCAGACTGAGACCGGCTTTCTTCTTCTGGAAACCAGCCAGTGAAGGCCCGGTGGGTCACACCACACAGGTCTGACCTTGAGCTCGCAGAGCCAGGCCACCTGTGTTTCACTGAGAGCGAGGGACTGACTCCACAACAGCTGATGACAATCTCTTTGCGTAAAAGCCTAGAGTCAATGCAGAACATCTGCAGCCTGTTGGGGGGCCTCACAGAGACTAGAAGGTTATTTTTCCAAGGCCCAGCTAGGAAGCATCATGGCAGGGTCAACTCGACAACACTGCCCCCCATTGCGCACCCCTGCCTAATGCCCAAGGAGACATACGGTGGTGTTTCCTCTCAGTCACCGAGCATCTGTGGACCCTCCATCCTGCCTCTCAAACCCAGGTCCCTCGAGATCCTCGGGAAGATAAGATGTGTTAGTCTTTGCTGCGATTAGTGATCTTCTGCCTGGTGGGGTTTGGAGGCAAACTAATCATGGTCAATGAAAGGGAAATACTTGCAGGATGATGATAATCAGGTCCAGAATGAAACCCACCTGAGAGGACGCTCTGCTCTGTGTGTGGTGTCATGAGGCTTGTCGGTGACGGTCTCAGGCCTGACTGTGTTCGCGTTGTTATTGTTATTGTTAGTCTTGCTCTTCTGGCTTGCTTTGTCAGGGCCACATCTTAATTCGTATCAAAATCACCATCTTATAAAAAGGTTTCTGCTTAAAATTGTATGCAGGTATGTGTTAGAGGTCAAGCAAGAGAGTACTGTTACTTGGGGGTTGTGCTTTTTCTTCTTCGGACAGCCCTCACAATTGTTGGTGAAAAGTAAGGGTGGGGGAGGGGGCCAAAGGTGTCCATTGGTGTTAATGTAGTAAGTAGAGTAGTAAAGTCAAATATCTCCTATCCACTTTCCCAACTGCAACTAATTACGGGTGCTTCATTTAAAACCAGACCTAATTTAATCCGCTAATATAGTTATTCAATTAGAGTTGTTGCCACAGCTTTCTTTTCCACTGAATACTTAGTCATGTACTTCTGTATGCGGTATACATGGTATAGACCCTTTCAGAGATCCAGGTTGTAAAGGTAACGTGGTTGCAGGACTTCATAATTGCCCAGATTAAGTAATATGTAGGTAAATGGAGATCTTAGCGTAAATTGTGCGCTGCAATGTTATAAGGAATGGAGTCCTTATAGTGCGATCTCTCTCAGCCAATCAGAGCAAAGTGCTTCCCGTTTTATTCTATACTACTTAGAATAGTTTATTGCATTATTAAGTACATGTTACAAGAAGCACATTGTTGTTTAAGACTCATTGATTTAAACAGAACTATTCTTATAAAGTTTCGTGGGCTTTTACATAAAAAGAGAAGAGCTCATATAAAATTATAAAACCTTAATGTAATATAACAGCCTATAATATAATATTCTCCCATTTTCTAAAGAAACCACCAATTTTTTAAAATAGGTTTATTAGAACTACTGTTTGTGAATTCTGGGATGTCACGTCTAATTAGACTTAATGGATTCGAGGCTTTCTTTAATGAAATCTGTAGCCAAACTCACCAGGGTTATATTCCTGGTCCTCCTCTCCTAAAAGTGATTTTACTTTATTTTTATTTTGGGTGGCATTAAAAAGAAATGAAAGACTATGATTCTGCCTCATTCTCAGATGGATATAGTGAAAAATACAGTGCTTATTATGAAGTTAATGTGAATTACCATGTAATTACCACTGGCTGCACTGTAATGATTATTTAGTTACCACTGAGCATTCTCTGCCAAAGAACACACATTATTTCATAGGAAGCATAGAATTAACTCAAGTCATCCCGGAACTCACTGAGGGAGTCTATTCCTGATCTCTTTCTTGTAAGTATAGGCGCTGCTAATGTTAACATCTAAATAATCAAGCTTGGAGCAAAGCGACAGCAGAACAGGATATGAGTTTACATGATTTGATTTGCTGATGTTTTAAACACTTAGCAGGAGACAGCTATAGAAGCCAATTAAGTCTCTCCAAGGTGCATAGAATTATCTCCTTTGTGAGAAACAATTTAAGGGAATTGCATTGGCCCTTTAACTGGAGGGGAGAAAAAGCATTAGGAATGAAATTTCAGATGCAAAGTGCTGATCAATCGTGCCTCCTTTTGTGTTCTTCAGCTCTGTGCTGTTTGAGCAGCTGATATTTTAAAGGATTTGCACTTTTATTTTGCAAGCGCAGGGTTATGGTAAACTTTTTGCTACACACTAAAAAAAAAATGTTTCCTGGGCTATTGATTATGATGTGCCTTTAAACAAGACATTGTGTCTAAGAGACTAGAACAAAAACAAAAACAAAAAGCTTGTCAGTACATCCCCGGCCCCTTCAGATACTGCATCTTATTTAGTGTACCGGAATTCCCAGTTTAAAGTAATCACAAAATTTATGGAGAAACGGATAAAAAAAGGTTGTAAAATATCGATTTGGGGAAAATAATAACACAACTCATCTATAATAAGAAGAAAAATGAAGCAATAATTCAGGGGGTATCGAGCGGCTTGCTGCCGGGAGTATTGATCCAGGCCTCTACTGTATCAGATCGCACCTGAGATTGCTTCGAAAGAAAGAACAGCATTCCTTCGCTCATTATTTCTCAGATACTATCGCCTTGTTACACGGGGCCTGTGGAGTTGGGGTTGTTGTGGCTAGGAGAGTGGGATCGCAATAATAATAATAAATAAATAAATAGCTCCGGAATCTATATTGCCACAGTGTCTGCTGCTAATGACCACATTGGCTCTGTGTTCGCAAGTTTCTTCATTGCCACCTAGCTGCCCACGACAATCACTTGTGCTTTATGTGGCTCATGGAGGGACCAGACCAGGTCTTCAGCTGTTAGAATGGGGCTTTGTGTTTGGAAGGTTTGCCTGAAGTTGCACGTCTCTGTTGTGTTCTTTTGGAAGCGACTGTCATGACAACAGTGCACGAAGGCCACTGTGAGCCATGGGAGACATGGCCTTTGCTTTCTACTGAGAGGCTTTCCTATTTTCAGACTACAGATTCTGGAAGCGGCAGGCATCTTGTCATTCCTGTGCCCGATCTTCAAATAAGTATGGCCTGGAACTTGGCCATTCAGATTCATTCACCCTGAAGTTTTGATATACAAGAAACCGTGAACTTACAAATTCACTTTTAATTGCCAGGGTGTAAAATGACAGATGCCCTCAACCAGGGTTCTGCCATCTGAGGAACCCAAGAATATGGGAGACTGTTGTAATCCTGGACAATTCCTAGTTCTTTGCAGACCTTAGGCTCATTGGGTATGTAAGGAAGCACGTGGAGTTTTGGAGGGAAGAGGAAGCAGTAAGACTCAGATGCTGATTTTGTAAAACTTCTCCAAAGGCCAGGGTCTCCCAGGCTTTCTGCTCCTCCCAGGAGTCCTCCTTGGAAACTCACAGGGACAGTTCTTCCCTGCCCTCAGGCCTGGTATGCGTCAGAGTCAGGCCACTCAATAAGGCCCTGAGTTTGGTTGGTTTTGCTTTGGTTTGGTTACCTGAAAGTGGAGGTTCATGCTCTCAAGACAATTACATTCAAGTGAGGTGAGGAGTACGAAGTACAAAAATAAGATAATTGCCAGGTTGGCAACAGTCCTTTGAAAGAAATGAGGTGAATGATATTTTAGATTGTAGTGGGCTATGAGAACTTGTTTTGCTGTTATTTTTTTTTATCATTTTACTGGAGGCTCGTACAACTCTTACCAAAATCCATACACCCATCCATTGTGCCAAGCACATTTGTACATTTGTTGCCATCATCATTTTCAAAATATTCTCTTTCTACTTGAGCCCTTGACAACAGCTTCTCATTTCCCCCCACCTCTCCTCCCCTCCCTCCTTGGTGAACCCTTGATAATTTATAAATTATTATTATTTTTTTTGTGTCTTACACTGACTGATGTTTCTCTTACCCACTTTTCTGTTGTCCATCTCCCTGGGAGGGGATTATATGTAGATCATTGCAATCAGTTCCCCCTTTTTCCACCCCACCTTACCCTTACCCTCCGGGTACCACTACTTTCAATATTGGTCCTGTGGAGTTTATCTGCCCTGGATTCCCTGGGCTTCCAGCTCTTATCTGTACCCATGTACACCCTCTGGTCTAGCCAAATTTGTAAGGCAAAATTGGGATCATGATAGTGGGGGCTAGGAAGCATTAAGGAGCTAGAGAAAAGTTTTATGTTTCAGTGGTGTTGCACTGCACCCCGACTGGCTCGTCTCCTCCCCAAGATCCTTCTGTAAGGGGAGGGGAGGACTGGTTTTAATAGAAACTGTTGTCAGCTGCCATCGAGTCAATGCTCAGTACATCGAGTCGACAATCTCAGTACAATTGAATGAGGCATCACCCAATCTTCAGTACTTGGATGGATCTTGCATGCCCCCACCTCAACAAGCATCTCCTGTGCCTTCTGCTTCTCCCAGATGTCATGGCCTTCTGGAGTCAGTGATCCCTCCTGGTGACACATCCAAAAGATAGTCTCTTGTTCTAAAAGATTTCCTTCAACTAATTTTCAGCGGCAGAGTGCCAGGCCTTTCTTCCTAGTTAATCTTAGTGTTGCAGCCCTACTGAAACTTGTTCACCAGAAAGTTGTTCAACTACCTTGCTGGTGTTTGAAATACTGGTGCCTTAGCCTCCAGCCTCATCCCCAGCCTGGACACTGACAAACCAACCCAGACATGTTCAATATAGAAATGGGGACCATGCAGTTGGTACAATGCACAGCCCTCAGAGCGTCCCCAGCGCAAAGCCCAGTGTTGTTTCTAAATGGCTGTGGGTTTTTCCTTCACCCACTCAGAGCTACTGCTCGGCAAGCATTTGCCCAGAAGCCTCACTCTCTCTACCCACAGTGGCCCCCCTCCCCCAGCTACTCTCGATCATTATCGAGAAATATGAGCCATAGCAGCTGACTATGTTCTCAGCAGATCAAGCTTCCTGAAATTTCAATAAGCATTGATCCATGTCATTGCACCCGTTTCTTGAAATTGTTATTCCTATAATATTTGTCTCCCTATTTCTGACTCTAAGAAAATAAATAAATAAATAGACCAAAATATTTTATGGAAGCACAGGCTGCAAGCTGGTCTCAATAAAGGTGGCTGGAGAGGAAAGGCTGGAGGAATCGAAAGAATAAAACATCTAAACGCCAAGACTCACTCTTGCAATCGCCTTCCATAAACTGCCCAGCACACCCCTCCTTCCTGCTCTGAGGAGTAAGATTGAAAGTCATCACCGAGTCTTAAACTGTGAATATTGAAATTGCGAGATGGATGGTACATTTAGTGGAGACGTTGGTGAAGTGCAGAAGTCATTTTAACTTTGTCTTTTAATTTTAAAGATTTATTGGGCTCAAGGAAGGAGAATATTTATAAGCGTTCTTAGGTCTTCACAAAACATGTAGTTGCCAAACAGCGCCAAGCATGGAGAGAAATCATCATTAGTATGCTGGATGATTCAGGAAATGCGGTGATAAATATGGCAGTGACAACATATTATCTCAGGCCCGAGAAAGCTCCACGTTTGGTTTTAGTTTTTTTTTTTTTTTTTTGAGTCATGATTATTGAATGTATCACTGCAGGGAGTATGCAAAGGCAGTTTGTAGCCAGAGGGATTCTGGTTTAAAAGAGTAAGCAGGTAATGTTTGAGAAGTACAAATTCAATACAGTGATGTCAAGTCATCTCAGCTTGAATAAATTTGCTCGTACCCTTTAATTTCTGGTAATGGGTTCACAACATTGGTTTGCCTATTTTTACACAAACAATGCATATGTTTTATGTTTTCGTGCCATGCAACCACGGCTGTGCAGTATTTCCATAAACACTTCCTACCAATCTTTCTTGCAAGTCCCTGACTCCAGTTTCTTTTTTTTCCCTCTGCCCCGTGAATGTAGTGGTCAATCTTCCACTTGGTGGTGCCTGTTGACACGGGGTGGGCTTCCCAGCAGCAATCGCCCACCCCTACCCCACTCCCATCAGCCTAACTTCTGGTATCCAAAGCAGCCCCTCTTCCATCTGGACACCTTCCCTCCTTGCCAAACCCCTCCTACTCGTACAGGAAGAAAGCATGCATTCTGCCCAGAAACCACCCTCACTGGGGTGATGGGCCCCAGCCCAGGGGTGCATGGGTCTGCCCAATTGTAGCCAGACACCTTTCACCTAAGTATGAACCCTAGTGTCGTGGATTAGTCATGGGGCTGCTAGACACAATGCCAGCAGTTTGAAACTACCATTAAGAGACAAGTCTCAGAAACCCACCAGGAAGTTCTGCCTTGGCCTTTGCGGTTGCTGTGAGTCAAATTGGCTCAGTGGCAGTGAGTTTTATTTTTCTCTTAGTCCAATTGGACAGCAGGACTTTGTGGATGCTCTCCTTCCCTTTCATGAGGCGCGACTGACTGGCTGGAGGGCTCCTGGAGATGGAGCCGTGGGTACTTGTACCCCTTACCCTCCCCCCCCGCCCCCTCCATTCTTCCACTAGGCTGCATGTGCAGCTAGCACTACCATGGGACTTGGGGACACACGGAAAATGTCCTTATCTGTTTCAGGACCAGCCTGTGCTTGGGCTGTGACAGGCTCATATAAAACCTTCTGGGGCTGAGCCCTGGTGGTGTAAGTGGTTGAGGGTGGGACTGTGGCCCATGGACTTGACGATTCAAATTCAGCGGCGGCTCTCAGGAGCAGCACTGGGTAGCGCCCATGACCACCAGAGGCAGTGATGCCCAAAAAACAAAACAAAAAGCTCTGCCTGACCCCGAGTCCTGCTCTAGTGCCATGTATCTGAGCACAGATTGGCTACAAGCAATTTCTGCATGCTCAGGCCAGCTATGACAGTAGATGCACAGTCCCCGTGTTCATTTCCTGATGACTGGGCCCTAACAGGCATGACCCACAACTTTGACCATGGCTTGTACCTTTATGATACAAACATGATCAAAAGTAACATTTTCAGATGATTGAATGAGAATTAATGAGGCCAAAATTCACATCTGGGGATGCCATCAGATATGCGTTCTTTGTACATGGACACACTATGCCAGAACTTTTAAGCATAATTTGCCATTTCCAAACATGATATTGGTATGAGTTATTTCTAGGGCTTGCTATTTGTGAGAAAATATCATTCTTAGCCACTGTAGTGGATGAATTGAAAATAAAATTAACCCGTTCCCATTAAGTAGATTCTGGCTCCTAGTGACTGTATGGCCCAGTCCAGCATAGACTTGCCCTCTCTGTCGGTTTCTCATGCTGTCATCTCCCCTGAAGCCGCCTGCCAGCCTTTCTCCAACAAGAGCACTCCAGCCACGGAGTGCTGATGAGCACACAGACATTTTAACCACTGTGCCACCAGGGCCAGGTGAGAAAAAAAAGACTTATTTTTTGACTAGCTTATATGAAGCTTTACAAATGGCAGATATATTTGATTTATTTATTTTAAAACATCCCTTTTTGCGTTGTTGATAAAAATTGTCAAAATGTACTTTTGGCTATTCTGTGGACTATTTTGTGTTGTCATCCCGAATTCACGAAGATAAATGTCATATCACAATTACTCGATTTTACTCCTTCTCTGTTGTATGCCGCCTTCAATTCCAACCAGGCTGACTGGGAAAATCAAGTTTGTAGCGATTATTGTGATTTTCTTGTGTGTCTTAAGCTGCATAGAGGCTCCTGTGCAGTTATACCAGCAAAGGGTTTAATATTGAACAAGGGACCGAGGAATCAAAATCATGCACTGCTTACTCGAACTGGTTACTCTTAATCGCTTAGACCTCATGTTTTTACCTCTGGATATGGGTGAAAGAAAAGTGTGTTCTTCAGTACTTCATTGTCATTATTTGGATATCATGAGTGTAACACATGACACAGTATAAATGGTGCATAATAAGGACTAAGAACAATGATGACTCTTGTTATCGCTGACCTTCAGGAGTTCATACATTAAGTAGTGAAATGATTATGAGTCTATTTCTGTTTTGATCAACAGCCCATTTCAGTGCCTCGTACTGTGCCTGTCTCTGAGTAGGGCCTCAAAAAGTGTTTGTTGAATGAGCAAATTCCTGGACTCTCATGAAAAAGTAAGCACTTTTTTATGAAAACTTACAAGGCACTTACTGTGTCCCACCCTATGTTAGTACAATTAACACTCTGTTCTAATCATATATTTAGATGTCTTATCTTAACATGGAAGTCCGTAATTGTCAGAAAAAAATTAAGCACTCAGCCACTAAACTAAAAGTTGGGTGTGCAAAGCCACTCAGAGAGGCCCTAGAAGAAAGGTCTGGTTCTTCAACCGGTCAGAGCCGTGGAAACCCAACAGAAGCTATATCCACCCTGTAACCCACCAGGTTGCCATGAGTCATAAGTAGAAAGACAGCAGAGCATCTGGTTTGGTGATCTTAAAAACAAATAAACACCACCAAAATACTACAAGCTAAGAGATATCATTGAAGAGGTTGAATCAAAGAGAAATTAAATACTTTCCCCTCAAGGTCACAGAGAAGTGGCTGAATCAAGATTTAATGTTTTCCAATTCCCAGGTCATTCATTCATCCAACATATATTTATTCATCAAACAGGTTAGAAATCAAGACTATCATGTTAAAAGAAGGGCATGATCCTTGGTTTCATAGAAACAGGTCAAAAAGATCTGAATTCCTAAAATCTTGATTCATGCATCCTCTCTTTGGCCAGTGATGATTATATGAAGAATGGTTGGAAGTCACACTTGAAGCAGCGGAAAGGAAGCTGTAAACATTTACTGAAAGGAGAGCTGGGGTACTATTGATTCATATGGGTTGGTTACCCGTCCCCCCCCCCCCAGGAAGACCCTGATGGCCTAGTGGATTCCCATTGGACTGCGAACCTCAATATCAGCCCTTCCACATCACCAGCTGCTCTGCAGGAGAGAGCTCAAGCTCTCTACTCCCACAAAGAGCTTGTCTCAGGAGCCCATAGGGGCAGTTCTACCCTGTCCTAGTGGGTCTCTTTGTGTTGACTCAATGGCAGTGAGTTTGTTTGTTTAGTGATGAAGAATACAGTTCAGGAAACCTGAATTTGATTCCTAATCAATGCACCACATGCACAGCTGTCAAGCACCTGTCCAGGGAATTTCACATGATGCTATGATGCTAACTGGCTTCCACAGTGCTCATAGACTAAGACTGACTAGGGAAAGCCCGGTGATCTACTTCCAGAAACTAACCAGTGAAGCCAATGAATCATAATGGTCAGTAAGCATTCATGTCCCCTCCCCTTTAAAGAACAAAGCCATGGATGCCACTGGGGCCCTGTCCAGCTCTCTCTTTGTTCCTTGGGATAGATGGCCTAAGAAGGGTGATGAGATCTCTGGGAAGAGCCCACTTAGCTTCATTTTTGAGCATTTGAGCTAAAGGTTAGGCTGCTTAGATTAGGTGGAAAGTTTCCACCAGTCTCTTCATTTCTCCTCAACTTCAAGCCCATGGGGAAAAATGACCAATTAACCATGTGGCAGGCTGTCATTAGAACTGGTTGCAGAGTCCGAACCCTGGGATTTGTATGGATTTCATTGTACTTGGCTTTTTTGTACTGCTTGAAGTTGACTTCTTCCTTCATTATTTACTCTTAAGTGTAGTCATTCACTGATCTTTCATTACATTTTTTTATTGAGAAATGAAAAACAGATCATACAGCTGGAAAATAGTTTGTATCTTGAGCATCTTCAGCACCAGAAGTGACAGAGTGAAAAAGTCTAATATTGGTTGTTGAATGAATGTACAAATGGTAGGGTGACTAAAAAAAGAATTAGAAAACCATTATGTTTATACTTCAAGAGGTTATTTTTAATTAGGAATGGATTCAAGTAAAATACTCGTAAGTAATTCTTGAAGGATGAGTAAGTCATTCAATAAAAAGGACAAAAAAAAGTAAACCCAAATAGAATCTCTCCCAGCAGGATTCAGTGACTTTGTAAAACAAATCCATTGATCTGGAATCTCCCAATTTGGTCTGCCTTTGCCTAGGGTCACTAGTCAAGATGACTGATTGTCCTGGGAAAAGTTCTAGAGCTTGTCTCATAAACAGATTTTTTCCCCTTCTTTTTTGCACTCGGTCATAAGGAAGCCCAACCACTTTGTCTCCAGAGGCTGGGAAACTTTAGCTGTGGTTGTAATTTTGCTAAAGGGACAGGGCCTGCCAGAAAAAGAGCCTGAACTCCAGAGGTTCAACCCGGATTGGATGGTGTGAACCCTCTCTGAGGCTGTCAGCGAAACACAAGAACTTTTTCAAGTTGTAAAAGCACCACACACATATTGGGCAGGTTAGAGATTTCAGGAAGAGTTTTTAAAGGAAAAAAAATAATATTCCACCTTTTGCTTTCCTCAACAATGACCTTGACCTAGGCTCTTTTATTTGTTAGTAAATAAAAGCGTCTTAGATAATCTTTTGCCAAACTTCAGTTTGAAGATTTGGGTTTCAATGTTCACAAAACTCATCTTTTTCCCACAGAGCACCTGGTGGGTTTGAACTACTAACCTTGGGTTATCAGTCCAGCATTTAACCCATTATACCACAGAGATCCTGAAGAAGGTTTTAGGGATATGATACCTTGTCCCAGACTTATTCCTTCTCACTCTTCACAGAAGTTAGCTGTGAAGGTTGACTCTGACATCCTGTGATGACAGCCCCTCTTTCTTTCTTTCTTTCTTTCTTTCTTTCTTTCTTTCTTTCTTTCTTTCTTTCTTTCTTTCTTTCTTTCTTTCTTTCCAGGAAGTCTTTCCTCTTCCTTCTTACTTCTATCGCCAATATTCACTTGATGAATGAAAATCTGATTTATGCCAAGCATTCAACTAGGTTCCTTACAAAGCATCTTTCTTTTCTTTTTTTTAGAGCCATGGAGACTCCAAATCCATCGGCTCTCTTTAAAACCACCGACGTCACCTGCCCTCTCCTTTGCACTTAGGACTTTGGCTAGCTCTTTTCAAGAAGGTCTTACCAGTGGCCCTGGAACCCACTAGGATGGATAGTGACCTACATGTATCAGAGTGTGGCTGTGATCCATAGAGTTTTCATCAGATGTTTTTTACAAAAGTTATCTTCAGGCTTGACCTTGTGGCAAGTGAGTAAACTTACACAGACTGTCAATCTTTTGAAAAAAATGGTTTAGACTACAAACTCAATGTCATCAAGGGGATTCATACTCATGAGAACCCTACAAGGACAAAAGAAACTTGCTCCTGTGGGTTTCTGAGGCTCTGACTCTTTCAGAGTAGAAAGCCATGTCTTCCCCTAAAAACCCCCACCCCCACCTGCAGAGTGGCTGGCAGGTTTGATCCTCCAATCTTGGGATTCTTAGCCCAACACAGAACCCACTGTATCACTGGAGCTCCTAAAAAAAGGTTTTAGGGATATGAAAATCAAAATTTACCTCCTAAAACATCCAGAAGTCTATTTTTTCTTTTAAGTTTCAATCATTGCCTTTCAATGGAAGCCAACCACTGGCAAAGTATGGTACAAAGTACTAGGGCAAACCAACACACCCGAACAACCAAAAACTCTACCAGTGAGTGGATTCCAATTCATAGTGACCCTCCAGGACAAGGTGGAAATACCCTCATGGGTTTCCAACACTATTACTTTTTTATGGGAGTGAAAAGCCTCATCTTTTTCCCATGGAGCAGCTGGCGGGTTTGAACTGCTGCCTTTGTGCATATAACCATTGTGCCACAAAGGCTCCTTCACTAGGAAGGCAGTGCACAACAAATATAACAGAGAGCAAACTCTGTCTTCAGGGCATTTACAGACAATGGAGGCAACTGGGAAGTACCAAGCACTGGCCATCAAAGTGATATGATGAAGATCTAGGTGGACTGGACACAAGGAAGTGTGTAGAAAAGGCAGCCTAATTTTGGAATCCAGAGAACTCATAAAGAGGAAAGGGAATTTGCCTTAGGGACTACAGGTTGGATACATTAGTATATTATGTATAATATTAGATGTAATATATAAATTACATACAAATGTTTAATACATATTAACTCACTGCCATCGAGTTAATACTGATTTATAGCAACTCCATTTGGGTTTCTGAAAGTGTTTCTGAGAGTAGAAAACCCAGCCTTTCTCCCAGGGAGCTGCTGGTGCTTTTGAACTGCTGGCCAAGCAGATTGCAACTGTGTAGCCACAGCATCGTGAGGGTTCCCTAACATATAAGTATAAATCTGATACACACATACATACATATATAGGCATATATTCCAGCTTCCTCCTCTTGCTGTTGAGCTCTACCTTCTTCAGAATGGTCTGTAAATGGGGATAAACTAATGAAATAGTCATTTATATGAAAAGTATCATTCTAATAAGAAATTATAAGAGAAATTTCAACACACCCATTTAATTCCCTTCCTTTTGACTGCTCAGGTAGAATATGTTCAAAAATTGTCCAGAATCCAAATGCCAGGTTTCCTTGCTGTCTGAAAGTATTCTTATGAAACTTCCTGAAACTGGAAATGACATGAAGTGAAGAACCCATTCCCATTTCCTTATTTGGGGAAGTATAGCAACCTTATGTGCTTCCTTATTTGGGGAAGTATAGCAACCTTATGTGCAGCACAATAGGACACCACCATGTCCGCACTATCCTCACGACTGTGACTTTGTTTGAGTCCATTGTGGTGACTCCTGTGTTGAGGCTCTTACTCCTTTCCCTTGGCCCTCAGCTTTATCAAGCATGATATCCTTTTCCAGGGACTGCTGTCTCCTGGAAAACGTGCACACAAAGTTCATGAGATGAAGTTTCACCATCCTTGCTTCTAAGGAGCATTCTGGCTGGATTTCTTTCAACATCGATTTATTTTTTCTCCTGGCAATTCACTTGACTTTCAATATTCTTCACTGGCACCATAATTCAAATATATCTGTTCTTCTTTGGCCCTTCTTATTTGGTGCCCAACTTTTGTATGCAGATGAGTTGATGGAATATACCATGGTCTGGGTCAAGGGCACTTTAGTCTTCAAAGTGACATCTTGGCTATAAAAATTTTAAAGAGGTCCTGTGCAGCAGACTTGCCCAATGCAGTACTCCCTTTGATTTGACTGTCGCTTCCATGAGTATTGATTGTTGATCTCAATAAAATGAAATCCTTGCCAATTTTGATCTTTTCTGGATTTTTCACTGTGTGAGTCTGGGTTGACTAGAGAAACAAATCCAGAGACACTCATATGTGTATAAGAGAGACCTTTATATCTAAGAGTAATTGTAAAATACCCCAGCCCAGTCCAGATCAAGTGTATAAGTTCAATAGTAGCCTATGTGTCCCATATCAGTCTATAAATTCCTCTTCAGATGCACACAACACATGCAATGATGCACAGGAAGATCACAGGTCTGTGGGTGGAAAGTCTTGTGGATACAGTGGCAATGGAAGCATCTCAAGGCTGACATGGATCTCCAAGAGGCTCCTCCTGCTGTAGGAGTCTGACTAGGATCAGCCTGACTCCATGTGTCTTGTCAACAGGAATGTGAAGCCGTGGAGGAAGACAGGAGTTCCCTGAATTCGCAGGAGAAGGCTATGCCCACCCAGAGGCACTATGGGCTATTACCTGATTGACAGGCTAGACTCCACATCTTTACTTATTGACAGGAGATTATGTAACTGCCACAATCTTGATGTTTTCTCTTTGTCTAGTTGTGAAGATTTGTTTGTCTTTATAAACGAGTTGGAATCTGTAGTGAAGGCTGTGGCAGCTTGATGCTGACAGAGTACAGTTCCCAGGGAAAGAGGCTGGGGATGCGGCTCTTTGTGTTCCGGAGTACGTGAGGTCCCTTTCCCAGGTGCCAACAAAACAAAGGCTGGGCACTCAATTGGCTGTTTGCCTGCCTTTTAAAAGTGAAGATCTTCTTTGAATTTATTTTCATAAGCAAAGACTCGTACTAATGAAGGTTTTTAAAGGAAATGGCAATACCATAAGGGAAATTTTACCAAAGTGAGGGATAGGTATCACTGATTTCTTAAATTCAACTTTTGTTGTGATCTCTGGTTCCTCGCTTCTGCCAGCCCATGAGAGAAGGATGCCTGGTAAAGTCGAGGTAAAAGACCATGTCTGGCACAGTAGTGGGCCAATGAAACAGAAGATGACTCTCAAAGACATAGATTGACAAAGTGTTTACAACAATGGGCTCAAGCATAGCAACTTGGCAACTGTAGTGCAGATGGAATTGGACCAGGTAGTGTTTTGTTCTGTTGTGCATTGGGTCAGAGCAGACTGAGTGGAACCTAGCAACAACAGCAAGGAGAACTGGAACAATGTGATGGTACTTAGAGTGCGTTTAAGGCATTAATTTTCCCCTAGACAATATTGACCATTCTCTTGAATTTGCTTTAGGATAAGAAACATTAATTGTAGAGCATGGAAGAGAAAAGAAATCCTTTCTTTATCTGATGTTATGTAGACACTTTCTCTTGAAGAGCAATAAGGTGCTTATAACAATAAAATTAAACTTTGGGGATTTCTCAGGTAGGCTTGTATTTTTACCTGATGTCAGATTTGGAAATAAGGCTAAAAGTTGTTAGGTTTAGTTGTTGAAAAAACGTTTGTGACTAGAGCTTCCCATTCAGTGGAGTTGCTCAGCAGTGTAAATGGTCAATATGCTGGGCTGATAAATAAGCAGATTGGGGTTTGGGAGCCTTATAAGAATGGCCTGAAAAAAAGAAAAAGAAAAAAAAGAATGGCCTGGAGATTCACTTGTGAGAAGTCAATCATTGGACACCCCAGGAGCACAGTTTCTTTCTGTCCCTTATGAGATCTCTATGTGTCAAGTCCAGTTGAGGGCCACTTCATCGCTGGGGTCCCATTCATGGCTTCATTCTCACGAAGCTATGCTCTGGACTTCCCTGCCACTAAATCATGGCAGCTTTTGAGTGTTTTGCTAGAGTGTCCTTCCTCTCTACTGCGACATCATTTTGATCAGATGACATTGCCAGATGGGTGGTCACAAGTGAAATACGTGTCATGACTGTGGCCAGTCACGATTACACACTCACTGAGAAGTCACTGCCTGAAGATTGCTTAACTGGACTGCTCCAGGTAGGGGAGGGGGCATGCTTTTATCCCCCACAAAGGTTTATTAACTTCAGGGAGAGAAATGTCAGCTTTTTACATTTCAAGAGAGTAGATCCCTTTTGCTAATTGTGATGTCTTACAAAGGACATTGTGGATGGGGGACTTCTGTTAGTGCTTCATGCAGTAATATGTAAAATATGCCGTTGTCCAGAAGTTTGCAGTTTTGACTAATAGGGATTATTAGTCAATGAGTAATACTTAAAGTTTGCCAAGTCCTAGTTTATAACTGAGTCTCCATAAACCAGAACTTAGTGTTCTAACAGTCAGGGGCACTCCATTCTTGAAACTTTAACCCCAGATTGAAAGCTAAATAAATAAAGCGAAAGCAGGGTGTGGGACTTGATGTTGTGACTCAGAGGAACAGCTCTGTAGCAGGACGTAAAATGCAGGTGATCTTTGCAAATGGCTCTGTATGCCTGAAAGCAAGTGGCTTGGGGCATAGAATTATGAAGAAGCCTGAAGGAGCCTGGTAGCACTGTTGGACTTGCTACCAACAAGGTTTGGCCAGCAGTCCACACCTACCGGACACGCCACAGGAGAAAGTTAAGGCTTGCTGCTCCCATAACGACTTACGGTTCTGCCAACCTTACATAGAGCGGCTATGAATTGCATCAGAATCGGTTCTATGGCAGTATGTTTTGCATTGGTTTGGGTAATACAAGTCCTGGGGAAGCTGATCAACAGAGATCGACGGTGTCTCTGAACAAGATATACCCTAAATCATTCATTTTGCCCATACATAGTCTGCACTCTAAGGAGGCAAAAACAAAGGTCATGGTTAGGGATAGAAGAAAGACGTACTCGGTTTCAATCATCAAGGTTTTATTCTTCCTTCCATTTCAACTTAATGAGTATTTTGCATTTGGCACAAAGGAGACAAATCAGCTCGCCGATTCCATTATCTGGTGTCCAGCAGGGTCAGCAGTTCGAAATCACCAGCTGCTCCCCAGAAGAAAGATGAGGCTTTCTCCTCCCATGAAGACGTGAAGGCCACAGGGGCGGATCCGCCCTGTGCTAGAAGGCCAGGGCGAGCTGGGATGGACTCAATGACAGCAGGTGCTCTTTGCGGGTTCCGTGTGCTAGAGACTGGCCAGGGATTTCCGGTCCTCAGCTTGCTAATTGCAGTGAACCACTACCTTGACTAGGAAAAGAAGGGGGCCATAATCTGCTTATGGCCATTGTTTCTCTTCAGTTAAAAAAAAAAAACTCTTTATTTTCATTTGTTCCATGTCTAGGAAGGTGTTTAATTTATTTCAACATCAATTGCATTTGGTAGTTCTCTCATGCTTGATGGCACTTGTGGAGAGAAGAGGCCGGGATGTGCACAGCCTGTTCTCATTACAAGGTTTCCTGTCGAACACGCTCCCTGCCTGTGGGTGACTCCTGCCTCCTTCCTTCTTCCGTCCTTGCTTTCCTGATTCAGCTTGCTTCACCAGAGGGAGAAAGACTGGCCCAATTGTGTTCTCCCGTGAGATGGTTGAAACCACGTTTAGATAAAAAAATTACTTTCTGCTTTTCTTACTCCACTGCATGATTTCCATTTTGCGAGGCATCTTTTCCAAATTTTGTGCTTTATTATTCTTGCGGTGTTGAGCAAGGGAAAACAAACTCTCATTCGTAATTCACTTTAAAGAACATACCCTTTCTTTCTATTTTCTTGTTAAAACCAAATTGTGTGCAATTTGTAGGAAATTGAAACCACATTTTTCACTTAACTTTCCAAAATTAAAATTTATGGGGAAAAAGAAGCAATAAAACAGCTACAATCTGGTCATCTATAATTATCTGTGTGGTTTGAGCAGTTCCACATTTGACAAAAGTGACACTGAGAACTTATCAAGTATTTTACAACCGTGGGACATTTCACTCTCTTCTGCTGCCTTGGAGCCAAAGCCTCCAACAAATGCTGAAAGTTATCCTGGAAATTTCAAGCCTGGATGCATGAAAAGTAACTTTCAAATGCATGTAAAACATTGGGCAGCCTCTAAGCACAATTGTTTCTCTCTCTCTCCTCTCTCTTAAACAGAAAATCTTAGCAGTGTATACTTTATTTCAATTATTGTCTCTGGCTTCTTTTAGCAACTTTAACATTCTCTCAGCATGTTCTATCAGGGAGGAGTGAATCACACTGTTTCACGGGTTTGTCCCAGTGGCTTGTGCCCCACTCATGTTCTCATGAATCCCCTGGGAAAGGATCCCTGGAAACGTTCACGGGCTGAGCTGTGACATTTTTCTGTGGATAAATCTTTTTTTGTTTTGTTTTGGGTCTCATTCATCTGATATTCTGCTATAGTTATCTTTTTATCTCCATGATTTAACAGTAAACATCCAGATCTAGGACCCAAGCCATTTAATAGCAATAACTCTAGGTTTTAGTAAGGAGAGAAAGGTCGTATGCTGGTTTTTTTTTTTTTGGTTTTTTTCGGTTTTTTTTGTGAATAGATGCCTATTTGGGGTGGGGCAATTTTATATAGTTGTGGTAAAGTCACTTATGGGTTTGGTTATTGATCTAGAAAATGTTTATAGAACCCTATTTAATACCAGCAGTCCTTGAGTTGTGCAGAGGGTTAATATGTTTGACTCCTAACAGAAAGGTTGGAGACTCAAGTCTCTCTGGAGGGACCCAGGAAGAAAGGCTTGGCGATCTACTTCTGAGAAATTAGCCATTGAAAATAGTTCTAATCTGACACACATGGGGTGTCCATGAATCAGAATCCAGTCCACAGGAACTGGTTTGTTTTTATTTTGGTACTGAGTCTGATGCTAGGCTGTAAGTATGGAATAGGAGACAAATCACAACAAACAGTTCTGGCAAACAGTAAGTTATGCTCTTTGACCTGGCCATCTGGCATGGACGGCCCAATCCTGGGACCTATATAAAAAGCATTTAAGAACACCACAATCCTGAGTCCTGACCCATGTGCAATAGAAACGCATACTCCTGACGCTGAGGACTTACCAAACAACGTAGAAAGTCTGCATGCTTTGCAAATGTTTTTGACCAGGTCCCCCTCCCATTTGTAACTTTTTTCTGATGAATACAAGTCAGCCTCTTACTCCCTTTATTTCATTGGTAGCTTAGGCTGAAAGCGTCAAAGAAGTTGAATCAGAGACAATGAAATTAGGTGGTTTAACCCGCTGTCCTGAGTTTGTAGATACGGCTGCTGAAACGAAGTTGAACCAGTTGGAAGTGGAGGGGCCATCTCCAGTGCACTGGGCCGTGGGCTTCCAAATCCATCCTTTTTTCCTTAACTGTGCTGCATTCAGAAGTGCGTCAACATTTATGTAAGCCATAGACCTTCTTTAAAATGTGATGATCCCTGCATGTCCAACACTAGGGCACATCTGGTCAGACTCTCTGCAGAAAACTCACCCTGCCTGCACATGGGCAGCTTTCCAAAGACGAGCTAGCAAAGAAGCTACTGGCATGTGCGAAACGACCAGATATCAGGAGCCAGCAGTGAAGAAAATGTGCCATCAGCCATCATCCATCCCACTCACCCGTCCCTCCATCTCGCTGACTCCTAATTAGACATAAAAATAATGTATGTTAATTCTAGACAACAGAAAAAAAGAACATTAAGTTAATTCAACACCCCTAATGCAGAAGAAAGCTACTGATATCATTATCTATATTTCCTTCATTTTCTTCCACCAAAATGAATAAATATAGAAATTTTAAATAATCAAAACACATGAATCTTTTTTTGCATATTTGTGGCTGGACTGTTTATACACACACATGCAAACACACAAAACAGATACACAATTTAAAACCCTACTTTTTTCCACATAGCCAATAAGCATTTTTCTCACGCATTAAAACTTCTTTATAAACAGAGTGCTAAAAGACTGCATAATCTCCCACAATGTGGATTTACCATGTTTATTTTTTTTCCCTCTGGAGCTGGAGAGGTAAGGTGTTTTCTATAAACTTTTAAAGGCATACATCCTTCTCTTTTCTAACTTCAATACACTTTTTAAGCCATTGTCTTTTCTAGCCACTAAATGTTCCCACCCTTTCGGAAGGTCCCTGGCATAGAGCAGGCATTAAAAAAACACGCACAGCACACATTTGAAATGATTTTGTTTTCATTATTTTATTACTTGTACTATAAAATAACACTATAAAATATAGAATAGTAGAAATAAAATATGCCCAAGTGTATACATGAACCCACGATTAGCCTAGGAAATTATATCTAGCCATAAAGCGAGCATATTAAAGCCCTTGTATATGTTAATACAATCAGCCATACTTTTTAGCATATAAGTGTTTATCAGTGTCCTTTCTAGATTCATTTTGGATAATTACCTTTGGTACTAAATGTATATTATCTGCCCAGTTAGGAAAGAGATTGCAGGGAATTCAGAAATCAATAGTAATAAAGTAAACAGAGAGAATGGAATCTATTTCCTCTCTTACCATTTATGTGAACCCACTCTGCTAAAGACAGGGGCCCTGTCTAATGGATGCTGGACAGAGGACCACAAATAAACCCCATTGGGAACAGATTTCCTTTACAAATTGATCTGATATTTCAGTAAAATGTCCTGTCATTTGAATATGAAAATGGTAGGTCCTTAAGTGACCCTAGCAAAGCTCTGGCATTTGTTTACAGAATTGATATCCATCTCCCCTTTCTGTGGTGCTATGTTTACATCTGGTAGGGCCTTCTTTATGTCCAACTTCTCCCTGTCTTTCCTAAAACTATTTTGACAGAGGATGGATGTTAGCTACCATTCTGTTATGTGAACCGCAATTTCCTTGTACAAAGGGAGATAAAAGTCCCAGCTCATTGCCCCCCAAAGAGGCCCTCTATAAAATTTTAGTGTTGATGTAACTATAAGGGAATATAATGTAATTCTCCAATTTGGGCAAATATGTGACATCTCTCAAACTCACTCGTTCACTGCCCTTGAGCTCAGTTGACACACAGTGACCTTATAGAACTGGGCAAAGCCACCCCTGTGCGTCTCTGAAGCTGTAAGCCTTTACAGGAGCAGAAAGCTTCATCTTTCTCCCATTGACACTTCTAGTTAAGCACAAATGTGGGAGAGCTAGTTTACCTGGCTCAGATCTCAACCTTTCCAAAGGGCCACTGAGGACTGGCTTGTCCACCTGGCCTCCTTTGTTGTTGTTTTAAGTCACACAGCTGAGAGAGTCTTCCTGCCATAGAAAGGGGTCCCCTGTCTATCTTTATTTCGTGTGTGTTAATCTCCCTTTTGCCTTACTGTTAGTTGTTTCCTCCAAATCCTAGACTCAATGAGAGCTCGTTGGCTTATACCACTGACTACTGGAATTAGCGGTCAGAGGACTAGACTCTCACCTTCACACCAATTCTTACCAAGTGTGGGAGTCACTGTAGAGGGGTCTGCTAGGGATTCACATGCCCCAGTTTGGTGTCTTCAACCTCAAAGTTGCAAGGTCAGGGCCAGAGCAAGTCAGGAATCTTGTTCTGTGTTTATGGAATTACAGAGTAGCTGGTTTTAGAATCCTGGCCAAGGGGAACACAGTGAGATTCTGAGTTTATTTCAAAAACAAAAGCAGGATGTCTAAAGATATGGCATTGCATATTTTAGAAAATGGATCTTCCTGATGGTTTTCATTTTTTTTTCCCCAAATTTCAACAGGGTCCAAATTGTTCCACATATAATAGGGACTTCAATATGCATTTGTCTTTTACCAACTTTACGCATTGGGCTGCTAACCAAAAAGTTAGCATCCGAACCCACCAGCCCCTCCTTGGGAGATAAATGAGCCTTTCTACTCCTATAATGAGTTGCAGTTTCAGAAATGCATAGGACAGAAACTCTGTCCTACAGGATGGTTAGGAGTGAGAATCAACTTAATATCAACAAGTGTGTCATCTTCATTCTAGTCACATCACCTCACTTGCTTTTGACTTCAAGAGGCTGGCTACAGGCTCAATAAGAGCTAGAGCTGGCCTAATTATGTCTGAAAAGTTTGCTTCTCTGGCAAACAAAGGCTGTTAACCTATGATCTCTGGCCCCAAGGAACTGCCATGCTTTGGAGCACCACCTAGCAAGATTGTTAGGGGACATGGTGACCTCATGTAAATCTTGGTGGTGTAGCATGTTAGACGTTGAGTTTTTTACTGCAAAATCAACAGTTTGAATCTATCAGCTCTTCCCTGGGAGAAAAATGAGGTTGTCTGTTCTGATAAAAATTTAAAGTCATGGAAACCCAGAGGGCCTGTTCTACCCAGTCCTTTTGTGTTGCTAGGAGATGGGATCAACTCCCTGACAGGGATTTTCATGAATAGTACTGGTCCTATGCTAATTTATGATTGTTCATATGCACAAGCCCCTGTTGTGGTTACTGTGTCTTAAGTATCTTCCAGCTTAGGGCATTCATTTTCCAGCACTCTATTGGACCTGACTGTGTTGTAATGCTTAGGGCTCTCTTTGAGTCATTTTCAGAAGTAGATTTCCATTCTAGTCTTTCTTTCTTTTTTTCTTTTGAATCACTGGTGGTCGTGGGAGTTATCCAGCCTTGCTCCTGGAAAGCTGCTGCTGGATTTGAACCACTAAGCCCGTGAGTCGCAGTCCCGCACTCAACCACTGTGCCATCAGGACTCAGCCCAATTCTAGTCTTTCTAGTCTGGAAGCTTCACTTAAAATGTCTACTGTAGGTGACTCTGCTGGTATTAGAAATACCAATGGCATAGCCTCTAGCATCCTGGCACCTTGCAGCCACCACTGCATAGCAAATTATACAGGGGTGGTGCTTTGAGATGTACTTGTGCTAGTAGTTGCCTTGGAGTTGGTTCTGACACAGGGTGATATAATGCACAGCAGCATGTTGCCTAGATCTGTGCCATTTTCATCCTCACTGAGAGGTCTTCGTCCTTCGTGGTAGTCATTGTGTCCATCTAGATCATGGAAGAGTCCTTGCTTTTGCTGACCATTTAAAGCAGCGAGTCTTTCCCAAAGGAGTATTTCAACAACTGGGCCAAAGTTTTACCGTTCCCAATTCTGGAGCATTCTGGTTCTATTTCTTCTCAGACTTACTTGCTCCTTCTTCTGGTGTCCCCTGCTATATTCGGTAGTCTTTGCCAGCACCACAATGGAGATGCATCAATTTTTCTTCTTTCTTTTTCACTATCCAGTGAAAAAAGCCTTAGAAAAGACCATAGGTTGGGTCAGGTACACCTTACTCATCAAAATGGCATCTTTATTTTTAAAACTTCACCCCAAATCTCAAACTTATTGCCATCAAGTCTATTCCTACTCATTGTGACCCGCAAAGACAAGTAGAACTGTCCCGATGGGTTTCTGAGACTGTAACTCTTTGTGAGAGTAGAAATCCCATCTTTCTCCTGAGGAGTGGCTGGTGGTGTAGAACTGCTGACCTTGCAGTTAGCAGACCAACACATAACTATCATGCCCCCAGGGCTCTTTAGTATATTCAGTGGAATGCTTAGGGTATTACCATTCTGAAGAGAAAAAGAAAAGTGGAACTTCCACACAACCAAATATTCTAAGAGAGAGATGTGCAATTATTTTTTCCTTTCCCCCTCCTTCTATCATTATACCATCTTTTTACATCCATGAGGCTCTCTTTGCAAGCCTCATGTTCTCTCGGTGGGCACATTTGAAGCCAACATAACTGGTATTCAGAGGGCAGAATGGCATTATTTGTGATTCCCTTGCAATTGACTCAGAGCGGTGATGGGAGGATGTCAATTTTGCAAGGGCAGCATTATTTGCAGTGCTCACTGCTCAGCCCCAGAATGCTCATTTGGTGGTGAAGACGAGTGCTTAATGTGCTCCTTTCTTCCCTCTCCTGTCCCCTCCACATTCCTGCTGAAGCTCACATTCCTCTAAACACAGCCCCAGAGTGCCCGCTGTCAGAGAAGCCAGAAAAAAGAGAAGACACTCTGTGAAAATGGAACATTAATGGTTTGTGAATCGCAAGATAGTTAACTGATGTGTGCATTCAATTAAGATAAGTTATTCAGTTAAAAGACTCCCCAGGAAGAGAAGTTTTCCGCCCCCCCCCCCATTTCTGTGATATGAGCAGTTAATAAAGAAAATATATGAGAATCTCACCCTGTTACTGGTACACCCTCAAGATTCCATATTACATTCAAGAGACTTGATGAAGCAAAACTTGTCAGGTGAGGTTCAGCACACTACAAAGATATGATAGAGAAGTGTATTCTTTTTCATGGATGACATCACTATGGTACGCCATAAAGGAAATGCTTTTGTGCTACCTTGTGGTCCATTTAGGAAAGTTTCCCTTTTAAACTTATTTATTACTTGATTGAAGTTCCTAGTCTAGGTCATATTAACCCACAGAGAGTCACGCACACTTTCTAGTTTGGGGCCGACCTTTTTGCTTTATCATTTTGTTTCCTCAGTTCCAGAGTTGGACTGCCTATGTGTGAAACAGCGTGCAGACACTCATACTCTGCATTGGAGAGAACACAAAACCATAGTACAAAGTCAGTGGTTGCCCGAGATTCCAGGATGAATCCATCTGCATGGTTTTGTTCTCAAAGCTATGAAACATGGGTAGGATCTATCTCTTCAGAGTCTTCCTGGAAGACAGTAAAAATGGCGACGATGGCAGTCCAGACTTCACAGGCTATCTATGGATCAACAATATGCGATAAGTTGTACAACCATCACTATAAGCTACTGTTCTCATGGCATTTCCACTATAAGAGCATTAAATAAAATATAAGCTTCACCTATAGATTTATCCTGGAATCTTTGGACACCACTGACTTTTTACTCTCTTTATAGTTGTGCTTTCTCCAAAAATGTCACACAGTTTGGGTTGTCTAGTGTGCTTAATATTTTTCAGAACTGTTTGTGTTGGATGCCCGCTAGTCCATCTGACTCACACCGGCCCTCTGTATGACAGAATGACACATTGCCTGGCCCCGTGCCCGCCTCACAATTGTTCTGTTTGGGTCTAGTGTTGCAGCCACAGTGTCAATCCATCTTGTTGTCAGGTTTCCTTTTCATTGTTCTCCGGCCCTTTCACTTTACCGAGCATGAGATCCTTTTCCAAGTACTAGTGTTCCCTGACAACATGGACAAAGTTCTTGAGACAAACCCTTACTATCCTTGCTTTTAAGGAGCATTCTGGCTGTACGTCTTCCAAGACAGATCTATTTCTTTTTCTGGCAGTCCATGGTATTGTCAGCGCTGCACAGTGTAGGTTTATAAAAACATTGTGCAGGAAGCCCAGAGTCTGCCTCTGTCCCTGCTGCCCCAGCACACCAATTCTTCTACTGTCGACGACTTGTGATGCTTTTGTTACAGCTGACAAACCAATATTGGGACATTACTGACTAAACCAAGAGTTTATTTTAGGGCTCTCTTTTAGAGTTGTACACTTTTATGAGTTTCGATAAATATGTCAAGCCCTAAGTTCATCATTCTTGATACAAATAGATTCAACTCCATAACAATACCCTGTCCTTCACCTATGGATTGATCCTGGCATCTTTGGAAACCACTGACTTTTTACTATCTGTAAAAAGTATATACTATAGTTTTACTTTCTCCAAAAATGTCACATAGTTTTGATTGCCTGATATGTAACTTTCTTAGATTTTGTTTTCTCACCAAGCCCCATGAACTTGCTTCTTCCATGTCTTTCTATAGTTTGATGCTCATATCCCTGTTGGTGAATAGCAACTCTGTTGTATGGATGCACCCTAGAGTCCCTGCATGGAAATTGTCATGTGCTTACTCTCTGGAAAAAATGGCATTCCAGACCCACTTAGAAGTTTCTCAGTTGTAAGGCCTGGTAAGGATCTGTTTTGACAAGATCATGACCTCCAGGTTTTCAAGGAACAGTTCTCTGCACATACAGTGTCACCCGAAATTGGAAATGATGGCAATGAATAACAACAATGGATTCACCCCAGTTTGTGCATTTATTCACCTACGGGAGGTCTGCTTGCTTACTTCCAGTTCTTTTGTCAATCATGAATAAAACTACTATAAGCACTCATGTGTTAGCTTTTATATAAAGATAGTTTTTCAACTCATTTGGCTAAATAGAAGTGTAATTGTTGGGTAGTATGGCAGGCGGGTGTTAGTTTTTTAAGAAACTGGCAGATTGCCCTCCTAAGTGGCTGCACCATTGTCCTTTTGTACCAGCAAGGACGACACTACCTCAGAAGCATTGGGTGTTCTCAGTGTTTGTGGAGTTGACTGTTTATAAAGGGGTGTCTTGAGCTTTCATTGCTATGTGACTGTGCAAGTCCCTACGGGCATAGGGTGCTGGGCATCCCTGCCTATGCTTGGTTTCCAGCTGGATATCTTCTTGGGGGATGTGCTTGCTCAGATCTTTGGTCTTTTTTTTTTTTTTAAAGAAGAGTGGTTTATTTTTTATTGTTGCCTTTTACGGATTCTTTGTGTATTTTGGATACACATTCTTTAGTGGGTATGTATTTTGTAAATATTTTTTCCAAGTCTATGGTTTGCCTTTTCATTTTCTTAGGAAAGTGTTGTTTTTAATCCCAGTTTTTGTACACCAGACATTGAAGGAGAGGTTGGTAGTGGCAGACAGACAGACTGGCATGATGTAGATACATTCCCTGATGTTGCCAGGATCTCTGGAGTCTTCATTGGTCTTCCTTGCTGTTAGTGTTCCTTGTATGAATGGCAGAGCCGTCAACTTTGACTGCTTCTCTAGGAATTGTTCCTGGACGCTGCTGAGTGAGAGTGACTGTGTGTCCCCAAGAATAAAGCCCCATCTGCTTCTGCACCCTCCTCAAATGTACCCTAGTGTGTGAGCCCATTGTTGCTGCCATGCAATCAACCAACGTTCTTGAAGGTTTTTCTCTTTTTTGCTGATCCTCTACTTTACCAAGCATGCTGGCCTTTTCCTTGGATGGATTCTACCTTCTAACATGTCCCAAGTGTGTGAGACAAAGTCTCACCATCCTCCTGTCTAAGGAACATTTTGATTTTACTTTCTCTAAAACAGATTGTGTTCTTCTGGCAGCTCATGGTATTTTCAATATTCTTCAGCCTTTTATTATAAATCTAACGTAGAAGATATTGTGTGAAGGGCAAGTGTGGTGTTTTCTATGCCTATAGGTGCAATCCAGCCTGACTTCTTCACACCTCCCACCATCCTGCCCCCTAAACTAGCAGCTTGTATTTTGTTATCTGTGAAATAGCCAGATAGATCTCGTAGGTTGTTTATGCAAACACCTAAGCTGACAAGAATAAAATGTCCAATACCACTTTCCATGAGTGATCCTTTTTATTATTTTAAATAAGACCCAGGGGAAGATTGACCCAGCTGACCTGGGGCAGACTGAGTTCCAAAAGGTGAGATTTTGCTTTACATTCTGCTGTTAATGCAGACTGGTTAGGCTCCCTGTGCAGAGTTGCATTTGCCGCCACAGGAGGGTTCTTTGCATTAACAAATCAGCTCTAACGCTGATTGAATGGATGTGTTCTGGCCTCACTACCTGACCACATCAAGATCTACTTGTCAATTCCAAAGTTAGAAGGTAGATTTAGAAGAATGTATTTCTGCCTAAATGTTCTTTTGCGAGGTCATGAAGAATATAATCCAGTTTGTTAGATTTTACTCTTAAGAGGTCACAGTACCTATTGTCCCAATATAATCATCAAAATTTTCCATTTGGGAGTGGGTCAGAAGTTTATCAAGTCTAATCTCTGTCCCTGCAGATATGGCCCAGTTTTCTAAAACCCCAGCAACAATATCTGACACCGTGACCTCAGGCAAAGTAAATTGCACAGGAGAAGTTAAATATGTATTTTCATTTCCTACCAATTCACCATCCTGCACTATAGACAAGCAGGGTCTAAACAACAAGTATGGGTGGACAGTCTCTTCTTCTTCCTTGTCTCCGTTCATTAGTCATTGTAAGCATCTCCATCACACCCATAAGGTAAGAAGGAAACTAATGATTTAGTTTGGGGAATTTCATTCTCTAATGTCAGAAGAAGAGACCCAGATGAGTCAGAGCAGGAGCAATGGCGATATTTCTGAATATGGACACAGTTTAAGTGACTGGGGAAGGCATTTGCCCACTTAGTAAAAGCAGAGCATTAGAAGTGATTGGTTAGACCTGCATGCATTGGGGAATGCCCCTGAACTGAATGAAGACTGTCTCAGCCTTTGTTCTCTCCAACATAGATCACTAGCTCCCATCCAAAAGACTTGTACACATTTCTAAACCATCATCAGCATATAAGGGTGCTAGTGTATCTCCTTGCCCATTGTCATCATTTAGAATTTAGCGTTAGATGGATAGATGGGTGGATGGATAGAATGATGAATTGAAGAATAGAGATAGCTGCCTTTGAGTTGACTTTGACTCAGTATGACATTATATGCAATGGGAAAAAAAATGGTCTCCCCAAAATGGCGTCATGGTGGCTATCATGCCTGTCCATCACACCAAAAGCTTCCCATGCTCTAGTTGGCCAAACACAATACTCTCCTCCAACAAATGATTCCTCTGGCTGTTGTGTTCAGATCAGCACAAGTTAAACAGTGTCCTGTTGTGAACCACAGATTTTCATTGGCTAATATTTCAGTGTAGATCACCAGACTGCCCTTCCTAGTGTCTCTTATTCTGAGAGCTCTACTGAAACTTGTCCAGCATGGACGACTCTGCTGGTATTTGAAATACTAGTGCTATAACTTCTGGCATCATGGCAACACATAGCCACCAGAATAAAATGAACTGACTGATGGGTGGTGGTTAACCTCTTAAAAAGAATTGATTGCTGGGCATAGTGGGTATGTGCGGCACTGCAGCCCACAGGGTTGGTGGTTCAAATCCAGCAGCAGCTATCCAGGAGCAAAGCAGGGGCTCCTACTCCCACCGAGGGCAGTGATGCCTACAAAAAAAAAAGAAAAGAAAAAAACAACAAAACAAAAAAAAAGAATTGATTGTCATTGATTCAACACCAACTCAGAGTGACCCAATTGGACAGGGTAGAGTTTCTGAGATTTTAACTCTTTCTAGGTGTGAAACCTTTCACTTTCTCCATAGGTCTAGGAGCAACTGGTGGGTTCAAACTGCTGACCTTGCAGTTAGCAGTCCAATCATAAACACCATGCCAGCAGCGCCCCTGCTTAACCAATAGAACTCACTTTCATTAGTAAAAATGAGTTCACTATTGCCTTTTCCTGAGATTGTAACTTTTCCGATAGTATCCCATCATAAAACTCATCCGTGATCTATGTACCTTAAGAGAACAACTTACCTTTGTCAAAACAGCTAAATGAAAATCCTAATTATATCCCTAATTAAATCCCTAATTAAATGCTTTCTCTAAAGCTGGAAATGACCAAATGTAGCATGAAAGAAGTACTTTGTCATGATTTCCTCAAAGACATCATTCCAGACCATCCTTTAACAGTTCTTGGCCTAACCGTTCTCCTCTTCCATCTGCTGCTCCAGCACACTGTTCCATGCACATCAGACAACCCTCTCTTGTGCTCAGGAGGAGAAATGGAAGACCACAGCCCTAGAGTGGAGGCTGGTGTCCTGCTTGCTTTAGTGGATGGCTGAGTGTTTGCTGACCAGTGATGAACAACAATAGCTTTTCTTTCACCTCGTCCTGGACAATAATGCCCATTTTTCAATTAGAACCCCAACTTCTTCTGCTCCACATTGGGGAATTGCTCTCAGATGCAGTGTCTTCCAGCATGATGACTGGTTTCGGATTTGTTTTCTAGACACCCCCTCTCTCAGAGCCTAAACTTAAATGGGAATCTGAGAGAGTTTGGTAACAAGTGTAGAGTATTCCATTCCCTCTAGCTTTCAAGAGGTGACTTCAGCATTCATGGGATAACTTCATTAAAGGACTTTTAAACAGAGATTCAGTAAAGGTACTCAGAACACATAGTCTCCTATGCACCTGGCTTAGGTGGGGGAAAGCTCAAACCTCTTCCCGCCGAGGGGCAGGTCTAGTGTCAAATTTACAGCAAACCCACTTCTGATGTGTGGCGCTCCCTTTGGTTTTCTCCTCACAGTAGGTTTAACCTGACCAAGAAGTAATTACACCATTATTTTTTATGTGGTGCTTTATTACTTGCTTTTCAAAATTGGTTTCCAGCATCTCATGAGCTAATAGCAACAAATGTGAGACTGTAATGTTTGCCCTCTCAGGAGGTATGGGGTTATTGCGGAAGTGGCCACATACCCACTGCCCACACAACCACTGTTACTCCAAAACAAGTGAATTGCTTAACTAAACATTTATTGATTGTAAGACGTCAGGGACCAATCTGAAGACCACCAACATCCAAAGAGGAAGATGAAATTCTGGTGACATACAATTTCATTCTATGCACATACACTATGTCTCATAAATGTTTTCATGTCGAAATCTGTCATGGATTAGACAAGAGGCTATGGAATCTCATTGTGGCCACTGTCCTGGTTCTATTTACTTCTTAAATGACAAGCATCAAGGTTGGGAGCAGAAAAAGCAAAAATTCCAAGCCACGGAAAAGCCCTGTCCTCAACTTTGCTTTGCCAACAAGGTTAACCACCTAAATCTAAAGCCTCTATCTCAGGAACCGTGCAGTCCTGTTCATTTTGTTAGGATTGGGGGGATTCCAAACCAAATGTCTGTCTGTCTGTCTCTCTCTCTCTCTCTCTCTCATGCTCCTTTTGATAAACCGAGCTTCACATAGGCAGACATGTTTATCCGTCAGATTTTCCTGTGCTTGGGTCTATGTACTAAAGAGTGGTAATAGAGCAAGATAGAAAACCAGAGCATTTGCATCCATGTATTTCCTAAAACTGGGCTTGCCACGTCCACAAAAGAATGGTCTCCTGAAGTCTTTCCTCCTGGTGACACAGAGATGGAGTTTGTTGTTGCCTATCCCATATATTTTAAACTCCTTGTTTGATTTGAGTGACATAATCCTCTCCTGGTACTCTTTCTCATTTCTCATTGGATGGTTATCACATCATTTTGAACCCTGTCTCACCTCCAGTACTGTCTCATCTATTGGTCCTTTTCTTTTACCAATAGTGTCCACTGCTCCTACAACCTGGCCTGTAGCAGTTGTCATTTCCAACCCATGGCAACCGCATGTGTGTCAGGGTGGAACTGCGCCCCTAGGTTTTCGAGCATCAGAACATGTGGACCACAGGCCAACCCACAACCACTACACTCCCAGGGCCCCGGATGCTCTTGAGTTTTCAATGGCTTTTAAAAGAAGTCGATTGCCAGACCTTTCTTCTGAAATACCTCTGCGTGGTCTTGAACCTCAAACTTTTCTGTTAGCAGCTGAGAGCATTAGCCATTTGTAATACTACGTTTGCCCATAGCATGAGCTTCATCCTTGGCCTCTCTTCTGAGTGTTAGTCTTTAACTTACAATGGTCTAATTGCATTTTGTACCTAGCTGTCCACTGACACTTAAAATATCAACATGTCTGAAATTGTCCTCATGATTTTTTTCCCTTACATATATAGTCTTCCTCCAGCATCATTTGTCTAGCTAAGTGGGTGCACTACTCACCTAGTCAGATAAATTGGAAATATCAGATTTCACCCCACGTTTCTAATCCCTCAACCCTAATATGTTACTGAATTCATGTTAATTCTATTCTTAAATACTTCCGAAGTCGACCTTCTTCTCTATGACCACCCCATCCTTAATTGTTTTTTAAAAAAACTTTTTTTTAGATTATTGCAATAGTGTTGACCATGAAGTCCATCCTTCATTTAGTTCTCATGATTATATCTTTGAAGTATATTAGTTCTCATGATTATATCTTTGAAGTATATCTGCTTGTGTCACTCCTAAGATTTGAAAATCCTACATGGTTCCTTGCAAGGCACTCAACACGCATATTATTTCTCATGGTAGTGATTCTTCACTAATCCTCACCCCCCCCCCCCCGAGGATATCAGCTATCCTCTCCCCAAACTGAAATAGCCCATCTCTTTGAGCACACGATGGCCTTCCTATAACTTGGCCTTTACCCTTGCTCTTCCTTCTGACTGAAAGACTTTACCGACCCTGTTCGTGAGAAAATGCTATTAACCATGCAGAGCCTGTTCAAATATGGCCGATTTGTGTGTGTGTGTGTGTGTGTGTGTGTGTGTGTGTGTGATTGTCCACCATAGAGAACAAGTTGTTCCTTCCTTAGCACAGTGCACTGTTGGTGCACCTTTAGTGCCTCCAGTTTAATATTGTTAGGAGAACAGATTACAGACTTGTTTCCACATTGAATTATACACCTTATATGGGTAAAGCATGGTTTCTAGAAAAACTTTTCAAGTGAGTTATCCCCGCTGTACACAGAAGATGGGGGCCACCTCTATGTATGCCGGGGTGTCAAACTGGTGGCCGGTGGGCCACATGTGACCCCTGAGATAATTTTTTTGGGCCCATGATGCTCTGAAATAAAATGTAACAAGGGAATTGTATACGATACACAATTGTGTATGTGCCTTGATCTTCCCTGTGTTTTCTTCATAACAATTTTTTTCCCATTTTCATTTTCATTTTCATTTTATTTGACACTCCGTTGTATGTTTTTCCTTCTTTTCATCTTCTTGAACATGGGGTCTTACATACAGCGAGGGCTGCAATTTCTCTAATTAATTATGCAATGTCAAACATGCCAAATCTCTGAAAGGAATGCATACTAATGAAGTGTCTTACCTAATTTTGTTCTTCTTTGGTCACAGAACTTGAACTCTCATAAAGCAGCCCAGCCCTGCTCCACCCAAACCAAACCCCACGCACAGTGACTCCATAGCACATAGGCGCACTGCCCCATAGCGTTTAAGCCAACTGCCTCATCTTTTTCCTGGGGAGTGGCTGGTGGCTTTGAACTGCTGACTTCTCATTTACCAACCCAAGTGCTTAGCCCACGACACCACCAGAGTCTCTGTCCTACTTCAGGCAGAATTACATTTCAGGGTCATAGTTAATCATTAGAGGTGGTGAAGTGCTTTGAAATGTACCTTTACATTAATGTAGATGAGCCTCAAGGTGGGAAGATTATTTCAGGCATTACAGTAGCCTCACTGTCACTTTCAAAAGTCTGCTTGTTTATTTCTACTCTTCTCAACTTTCAAATTCGGTAATGTCTGAGTGAACATTGCTACCTGTCTAATTAATCTGGTCTCCCCCCCCCCCACATCCACCTTTATTTTTAGAACATTGCAGATAGTCTATTAATATGAAAGCAACCTATTGAGTGTTTACTATGTGCTAAGCACTTTAGAAAGAGTACCACTTCAAATGTTCACTGTCCAGATAAGGAAATCTTATGGGATATCAGTAACTCTCTTTCAAAAGGAACACACGTGGTCAGGAATGTAGTTTGGATATAAATCTGGTTGTGTCTTAATTCACAAGAATTTGAATAAAGGGAAGAAGAATGTGTTGTTAGGGAACTGGAAAATAAAGAAGGTCTGCAGTTGGTGACAAGAGTTTTTGTGAGGCATACATTGACATGAAGAAAAGGATTAGAATAGATTGTAGATACAATGTGAATGGATGTCTAGTCTAGAGGATAAGACCATTATTGTGGAGATGCCTTAGTCTTCCGGTGTGGCTGTCTGAGCTGAGTGGCTAACTGAGGTCAAGGATCTGAAGAAAGAATGCCTGCTGTAAACTCCAGACCTTATTAGCTCTGGGAATTAAAGATACTTAACACGTCTAAAATTCAGTTTCCCTCTCTGTAAAATGTGAATGATCATAAGTTCTATTTTGGTGGAATCTTGTGAAGGATAGGTAGGGTAAAATGTGGGGATAAAGCTTGACACACTGTTCACTGCTGTTGTCATTAGAAGCAAAGAGACACATGAATGAATGCAACAAATCCTTTTACCTCTCATCTATAGAGTCCCATTTTCCAAATTTCTGCACCAAGCGACCCAGCAAGCTCATAGGAGGTATTTGATATATTAAACAAAAAACAGAACAACAGAAATAACAACAAAACAGTTGCTACTCAATTGTTTGTGACTTACAGCAAGCCAATATAAGGGAAGAACACTGTCTCATAGGCTCCCCAGGGTTGGAAGTGGATGGTCACCTCATTCTCCTTAGGTGGGTTAGGTGGGTTAGAACTGCCAAACATCTGGGTTTGCAACAAAGCATTTCATCACAGTGCCTCTCATATTTCTTTGTGGATCTCAAACTTAAGGAAAATTGTCAGATACCTCAGGAACTACCAGCTTGAGGTGGTTGGTAACTCAACAATGATCACACTGTATTAGTTTTGATGATATCATAATCGTATATTTGCAAATCTCAACTTTTGGAGATACAAAGGAAACAGCATATGAAAATGAATGTGGAATAGAAATTAAGGTTGATAGTATCTAAATTGATTTCAAGATTTAAGGAATAGTGCAGTATTACTTTATATATAGATATATTACTATACACACATATACATATATACTGGCTGCTAAATTAAAGTGGCCATCAAGTTAACTCTGATTCATGGGCACTCCATGTGCTTCAGAATAGAATTGTGTTCCATAGGGTTTTCAGTGGCTACTTTTTCAGAAGTAGATCGCCAGGTCTTTCTTCCAAGGTGGCCTCTGGGTAGAATGGAACCTCCAACCTTCGAGTTAATAGCCTGGGTAGTTAACAACTAGAGCTGTTGGACATTTCTTTTGGTTTAAGAGTGTGATGAAAAGATTGTTGAAACTTCTGGAGAACTGTGGTGCTTGGCTGCCTACCAAAAGGTTAGCAGTTTGAATTCACTAGCTCTTCAGGAGGAAGATGTGGCAGACTGCTCCCATGAAGAACCCAGCCTGGGAATCCTTGAAGAAACTCTGGGTAGGAATTGACTCCATGGTGATGGGTTGGTTGGGTTGATTGGGTAAAGCTAGAATGAAAGGCTTCTGGACCCTAAGTTTCAATAGAGGATACATTCTGGTTGTAATGGGTGATCAATAAGAATCATTTAGGTTGGGTCAATACTTTATTTATGTTATTACAGGAGGCCTTATAACTTGAAATCTCGTGTAATAAATACCCCTGTGCTTATCTGCACGGCCATCGTAGGATACTATTTGCATAATTTACTCTTTGGCTGCGTTAAAATATTACCAAATAATCACTTTGTCCTCTAATATCTCCCAGTTACAGGTGTCTTCCTGTCTTATTAGTGGAATTAATGGATGCCTCAGAGTTGCTTTCATTTCACTTTTCTTGGGAGATAGATATCCCTCCCCCTTCCCGGCCATGACCCATGGCTAAACAGCACTGTAGCTTCATGATCAGAGTCTTCAGAAGCCTGTCCCATGCGCCAAAGGAAATGTTTCTGTGAATAGTGGGAGTCGTTTCTTGAGTTGTCTCATAAAATGGTGAGCTTAGCGATCACAAATCAGACCTTGGCCTTGAGCTTGGTGAACGGGAGCTCAGACAAGGGTTTCTTGGCTTTGGAGGCTGAGCGGGTGCCGTCCCCTGCTGAGAGTCGTAAGTTGCTGGTAGGCTTGTTCTAGGCGAGTAATAAGTATTGTTGTTTAGCAATTGTGTTGTTGAAATCCAGCTCCACTATGTCTGACAGTATTTATCTAAAATACTTTCCCTGGTGCGTGTTCAAGTTCCAGTAAACCGTGTCTTATTGTGCGACCTTTTCATTTTCTAGTGAGAAGGGATCAGCTCGTCAGATAAAAGCTACAAGCCGGAGTACAGGAAAAATGCGTGCTCAGAAAATCCAAGCATGATTGAAAACAAGATGTGTTAAATCAATGCGGTTTATCGCCTGCCTATTCCCGGCAATTGCTGTTCTAAGCTCATTCTGAACACACACTGGATGATAAAAGTACGGTGTCACAGCTCTCACTGGGGTGGGGACGCAGGGAAACGTGTTTATCAGGCAGGCTGGGTGATTTTCCCCCCTTGATAACAGTTATTGTCAAAACTGTTTGGGAAGAAATCTGAGGAACAATTATAGAAGTAATATGACTCTTGTTATATCAGGAAATATGCCAGTGGGGAAGAGAATTATGGATTTATCCTTAAACATTAGGGAGGAAAGACCGAGTGTGTTGGCCTTCAATGCTTAAACACTGGCATCCATTACACAGCAAGCCTCATCTTTCTCTTCAAATGAGCAAATCTGGCTCCGAGACATAATCACAAGTGAGTCAAATAAAGAAAAAAAATCTCCACATGAAAAAAGATAGTAAAGAAAAGAAATTTAAGGAAAGACTTTCAAGCTTGAGAGGGATAATAATAATTTTAACCTTGAGCCAACTTGGAAATTTTAAATTAAGACCCATAGTATACAATAGCAGGAGCATTTTTTTCCCTCATCATTTTTGTTCTTCCTAATTATTGGAAAGTCACCTATTTTTTCATCTTAAAAGTCTCACTCTCTTTCCAATCATCTTATATGCATGTGAAAGCTGGCAATGATTAGGAAAGGCTGAAGACAAAGAGATGCCTTTGAATTATGGTGTTGGTGAAGAATGTTAGACAGATCATGGACTTCTACAAAGACCAACAAATCTGTCTTGGAAGCAGTACAGCCAGAACTTTGTCTCACGTACTTTGGGCATATTGTCAGGAGAAGACCAGTCCCTAGAAAAGGATGTCATGCTTGGTAAAGTGGAGGGACAGCAAAAAAGAGGAGGCTATTAAGGTAATGTGTTAACATAGTGGCCACGGGAAAGGGCTTCAATAGAGCCACAGGCAAAACCTTATGCTCCAGTGCATGGGGTTGTGGTGAGTCTGAACTGACTCAAGAGCATCCAGCTTAGGTTAAGTCCCAAACCAGGGAAGGCATCTGTTCACAAGCTTATCCCACTGCTGTCAGCAACTTCTTACCTAAACTCTTCCACTAAGCACCAACCAGCTGTGGCCTGAATCATTTGATTCATGTACCTCAATAGAATGTGGGGGACATTTTCGTAATCACCCTCTGAGAGCATGAGCCAGACCTATATGGAGAAGTGGATGGGGCAAAAGACACAGGTTCTACCTCATTTTGTGGGACAATTAACAAAAGTGTGAGTGGTCTCCCTCAAAAGGTTTATGTTTGCTGACATGGCAAGCTGTCAGCCAAGGAAATCAGGCAAGCCCATGGTCTAGGTGGCTCACTCACCTGGATGAAGGGAGGAATCGGCAAAAGATCCCTTCTCTCGCTGATTTCTGTCTCACAGATACTATGTTGGGAAAATTTGTCTGATTGGGTAGCAGGTAGTGCCAGTATATGGCAAACTGAGCTTCATCTGTGTTAAAAGTAATTTTGCAACACTAAGCAAAGCACTGCTGTCTTCCCCACCAAAGGAGTCTATGGTCTTCACTGTGATTCTAGTGGGTGACCTTTGATTCACTGCCAGCTAGATCCGTGCCTCAGTTTTCCACCAGTGAATTGGGAGCTAGAGAAAGGGTCTTGGATGACCTCGGGGTTTGTTTAAAATTATACTTTGACAAGTAGTCATTATACTCTTTTACTGAAAACTCAGTGCATCCTATTAACTTTTAAAAATCATTACATACTTTAGTTGAGAGTTCTTACATTTCTTATCACAATCCATACATTCATCCAGTGTGTCAAGCACATTTGTACATATGCTGCCATCATCATTTTCAAAGCATTCTCTTCCCACGTGAGCCCCTGATATCAGCTCCCAATTTCTTTCCCCTCCTTCCCCTGCCTGCCCTCTCCCATGAACTCTAGATAAGTCATAGATTATTATTTTCATATCTTTCATCATCATCCATCACCCCTCACCCACTTTTCTGTGTTCGTCACCCTGGGAGGAAGTTATAGATTGATCCTTGTGACTGACTGCCCCTTCCCCCCTCCACCCCATTCTATTAAGCTTTATGGAATCATTGAATTCAAGATGAGAGATACTAAAACTTAGTTTTCTTTTGAAAGTAATTACCAAAGTGACCTTTCCAAGTGTAAATTGACACTTGAAAGTTGATACTGAAAGATAGAAGACATGCATACTCTTTAAAGTGGGATTTATCCTGGGTATGGCTCACTGTAGGAGTCCTAGGATCTGAAAATTTGAGCTGTCAAAGGAGTCTTCATCCCAATCAATACGGAATTTGCTATGTAAAGCATGGCTCATTCATATAAATCAGTTTTCTGCAACCATTTAAAACTAAAAATAATTATTATTGTAAATAAGAGAGCATACAGGTTGAGGACCCAAAGCCCATCTGTAGGTATTGGACTTCCCCTTACAGAGGGGTCACAGGGACTAGAAGAATCAGCCAGGGTACAGTGTTGCAATGATGAAGCACCAAACTTTCCTCTAGTTCTTAAATGCTTCCTTCTCCCCACTATCATGATCCCAATTCTACCTTACAAATCTGGTTAGACCAGAGGTTGTACACTGGTACAGATTGGAACCGGAAACATAGGGAATGCAGGAGAGATGATTCCTTCAGGACCAGTGGTGAAGAGTGGTGGTACTGGGAGAGTGGAGGGTAGGTGGGGTAGAAAGAGGGAACCGATTATAAGGATCTACATATAACCTTTTCCCTGGGGTATGGATAATGGGGAAGTGGGCGAGGAGAGACAACGGACAATGTAAGCTATGACAAAGTAACGATTTATAGATCATCCATGGTTCTTGAGGGAGGGAGGTGGGGGAGGAAAAGAGGAGTTGATACCAAGGGTTTAAATAGAAAGCAAATGTTTTGAAAATGAGGAGGACAACAGATATACAAATGTGCATGGCACACAATGGATGTACGTATGGATTGTGATTAAAGGGGTATGAGTCCCCAATAAAATGATTTTTTTTAAAAAAGAAGATGGATACAAGTACACATATAATCTATGCTTATTGTAAGATCTTGTAAAAATACCTGAAAGCATACATAATGAAATAACCCTCCACACCTTTTTTTTTTTTGGAATTTTATTTGTATTTCTGAAGTTGAATAAGAATGTATTGATTTTAGATCCAGGAAAACATAGTGAAACTGTTGCTATTTCAAAAAACAAAAGTAAATCATTCTCGACTCTTCCGCCCTCTTCTTGACTGTGCATGTCGCGCTTAGGGAGAGTCACGCACTTGTGCACACGCCTGGGATTTTTGCAGCCCGATCCCTAGTCCTCAGAGTTCTCCTCCACACCCTCCTGGATCTCCCAGAGCCTGCCTTTCCCCATCCTGCGCTCCACTCGCCTCTCCAGTCTTGGGCTTGCTTTCTCTTATGCTAACATCCCTGGCTCCACGATCTTCCAGGAAGACTGGGCATCACGAGCCAACGGACACCACTGATCGTGATTTCCTTCGAGCCAGGGCTGGTGCTTCCTTTGCTTGCCCTTTTGAATGTCAGAGCGGTTGCCGCGCGTGAAGGAGGCTGCAGACTACAAACAAGAAGTCAGGGCACGTTCGGAGCCAGTTTGGATCTTTTCCTTTGGCTCCTTGCTTGGCACATGCTGCCCAGGCTGGCTGCATCCTGAGGCCCTGCTGGTTTGGCGACAGCTTCCTGCCATTCTGTGAGCCTCCTCAGGACCAGCTCCTGAGGCAGGGCTCCAAGTGGGAAAGGCAGGCGCCCCGCGTGCTTGCAGGAGCTGAGTCTTCGCTTCCCTAAGGGAGTATCCTTGTCAGGGCCCAGGCGGCCCAGAACACCCCTGTGCCTCCAAGCCCCCTTTTCAATTGCCTGGGAAAGCAGCGGCTCTCCCCCTGGGGGTTTCTCTAGCATTCTCAGAGGTTGCTCCTTGATGTTTCGGTTTATATATTTTAAAGTCGGTCTTAAAGATAGGTTCCCGAAGATAACTTGCTGCTTTATTGTTTACCTCTGGTTGTTAATTTAGTGACTGAGGGGGAAGAATGGGGCCATTATGGAACAAAAAGGCTCTGCCTAACACATATGTAATAATTCTCTTGCCCAGAATGGATCTGCCTGGAAGGGAAAGCGCTCGGCAGTCACTCCTCTAGTTCAAATAGCGAGCAGTCACCAGGGAAGCCTGCAGACCCAGGTGCTGGCTCCATCATTGCCTCGGCTACGGGGTTTTATTTATTACTTGGCATAGAGTTGAGATATTTGTTTGGACATTAAAGGGCAATAGAATGTAAATATTACCTTCCTAATATCTGCGTTTCTTTTTTACTTCCAGTCAGAAATGACATCATGCCACACAGCCATTAAAAAAAGGAAATTAAAACCCCAGAAATATGCTAAAGTGCTGCAGCGTCGCTGAGTTGTAAAAGCAGGAACCTCTGTGACCATGCCGGCATGGCCCCCCAATGGCCTGGCCCCCCGGAAGCTTGGGAGCACAGCTCTCCAGCCTCCCAGCCCACCTTTTCCAGAGGCACATGTCCAGGAGATGTTGGAGTGAATGGAACATTGTCTCTCAGGGACAACGTGGAAAAGGGGAAAAGCAACTGTCATTACCAGGGTTCTAGGGTTCTAATTTACAAAGAAATCTCCCTAACAAGAATTCTCTGTATTTGAGAAGTATGCTTCTTTGAAAAAGAGAGAGAGAGAGAGAGAGTGAGTGACTTAAGACTAAAATCCACACGTTGGAGGGGGAGAGTTCCATGATCTTTTCAATCCACTTCTCCCACTCGCTTTTTTTTTTAAGTACACATTTTGATTAGGATATGCTCAGGATTAGCTATTTTGATTTGATATTGTAATCTTGGGATTATTATAGTGCATGCAATCTTGCTGTAGTATGGTCTTTGTTTTTCTTTGTTGATTTTTCCTGTAGCATTGCACACCACATGGGCATTGGGATATTGTAGCTTGGACTTCGAGCTCCCCTGCCTCCATGCACACACATGAGAAAGGTCGCAGACAGGTGGAATCCGTGTGAGGCAGGCTGGGTTTCCTTGGGGTGGGAAGGTTGAGATTGGGAAGGGACTCAATGGCATTTGTAAGCAGCCCCCAAAGGCTAGAGAAAATGACTTGATTTTTGTTCTAACTAATAAGTTAACTTTTGCTTTCGAAAAGTGCAGTGGCATCCATGCAAACTGGAAAATGTCAGCCCTGCCTGTGTTTTATTTCCCTGGCATGGCACATGCTGTGGAACTGGGTAGTCCTACCCTGTTCCCATGGTTGTCTCTGAATGGGAAACAGGTTTCCGCCTTACACAGGTTCTGGCTTTCACAAGCTCTGCTGCAAGAACTTGGGTGCAGAAATGCCATCTCCATGCATACAGCATGAGCTGGCAGCCGGTTTCATTCCCCAGTGTCATGACTTCACTGGGGCTGGGGTGGGCAGACCCGATGGAACTTTGAGCTCTGCCCATCTGCTCTGTCAGCTTGCTCACCTGACCAGTGGGTACATTTGCTTTGACTTTTCATTTGTTTATGGGCAAACTTTCAACCTTCATGCTGGTGTTTAGGGATCCCTATGATCCTCTTATGCTTCTTTAGTAAATGTGGGTCTTCGTCTAAGTTTGAAGGGGTCAGTAGTGTAGAGTCCCACAGATGTCGTGCCGCTCTAACAGAAATACCACTTCTCAATTCCTTTAAGAAACAGAAAGCCATTCTCCCCCTTTAGGAGGCTAGGCGTGGAACGTTAGGGGGCCGGTTCTAGGGGAAGGCTTTCTCGCTCTGTTGGCTCTAGGAGAAGATCTTGTCTTCTTCCCACTGCCAGATGGGTGTCCCTTGGAGCTGTCCTATCTTTGGAGACCCTTCAGCCCATGGGATTGGGAGGTCTTTCGTAGGAGGCACGAAGCTCTACTGCTTCTTTCTGGATGATAAGTGAAACCCCTCTACTCAATTAAAGGTGCGAGTCCGGCAAAATTGTGAGTTGAGGAAGAATGTGACTTAAGTGAGGATGTGGAGGGTGTGGTGTGAATAAAAGTGGACCTGCCTCTTCCCTTCTTGAAAAGCTGTGACTCAAGGTACGTCCCAGACTAACCTTGCCTCAGGAATGTATAGAAATTAGGGTTTAGAACACATCACACAATTGAGGATGATAAATCACATAAAATCACAACATGGAGGGCTGCCATCCAATACTAGAAATCATGACTTAAGCAAGTTGACACATGTATTTTGGGTTCATAAGCCAGATGACATCTTAAGTCCTAATATGTCTGGCTCCCCAACAGCATGATGCCTTCTTACATCCATGTGTCCAGGTTGTTGGAGAGCAGTGGTTCTCAACCTGCCTAATGCCGTGACCCTCTAGGACAGTGCCTCCTGTTGTGGGGGCTCTGTATCTGCAAGTGGACGGATGCACCTGGGGACTGACTGATAGAGGAGCGATGTCTCAGTTCCTGAGACCATCAGAAATATGGTCTTAGGCGACCCCTGAGAAGGGGTCATTCGTCCCCCAGGTTAAGAACCACTGTAGAGTCTGATGTAAGGACGAATTTGTCAGAATGGGAAGAGAGATCCATTTTAGAGAGGCAAAAGAATGAGTCCTGAGCAGAAGGGAAAGTCTGTCTGTGAGATCCTGAGTGGTTGTGCAACTCTCCCATCAAAGGACATGGTCTGACCTTTTTCAAGGAATCGTACGTGCCTTGCAGCCAGTTTATTTTCAAAGATGTGTTGTGCTGTAAAGGGGCTAATTCCCACAAATGTCCCGGCCACATGGCAGGCACTAAAAATAGTTATTGGAGAAATGAATGATGTACTATCTCATGGAATTTTACATCGGTCCTGATTTTAAAGTTGAGCCTTTTCTTATTTTGGATAATGACACTCTCCCCCCCCCCCCCCAAAGCCGAGGGTCTCTTTCCTACCTTCCAAAGCCTTTCCAGAGAGTGGGGGCTCGGGCACTGGAGGGAGGGGCCACCAGAGCAACTCCCTTTTTCTCCTCCTTGAACAATCTTCAGTTTCATGTGTTTTTCTTTGTTCAACTCTCAGATGTCCATGCATCTTAATTTGTGGTAGATTATATCCTATTTCTTTTTTCCCCCTTTTCCACCAGAATCACAAATTGTTTCAGGTTTTAGTGGGGAAAACAGATTAGTCCAATTTCTCCTGGTGCCCCTCAGACCTATGCTTGAGTACAATGAGGTCACTTTGTTGTAAGGATTAACTTTATATTACATTCTTGCAGAGTAGATGTATGTCCCTAAGGTACAGCTACCCCCACCAATGAAATAAATATACCATTCTTTATGGTTCCTCCCCGTTACCCTCTCTGTTGATTTTCAGAGAGTTTATGAATAGTCATATATTTATACAACTGGCCAAAAGTATACTACTTATTTTTCTTATGGTCTCTAATAACCTATGCAAGGTTATTAAAGGGCATACAGACCCCTTTTAAGGCTTAGTTTCTTATGTCATTACTTTATACAAGCAGGTCAAATTCCATCTCGGCAACAATCTCCTGCTCTTAACCTTTTCTCTGATTTTAAAAGTAATATATATTCCTTGTGGAAAATTTGGAGAATGTACAGTGCATGGAAGAGGAAGGAAAGCACTCTAGGACCTGCTACTTAGAAATAACTATTCTTAGGCAATTTATGCACAGGTACATTTTTCTTGATTCCATGTGTGTTCATTAAGGAGCAAAGTAGAATTATGCAGCACATGCTGCTGTTAGATGCCACTGCATTGATTTCAACTCATAGGAACCAAATATCTATTTACAAATAGAGCATGGCCTTGTGCGCTGCCATCCTCACATCCTCCCATTCGGCCTTGCTGAAGGGCTTCCTTGGTTGACCGTTTCCTGACCCCATGACTTACCTAAGCATGATGTCCTTTTCCGGGGCTTGACCCTCCTGAAAACATGTTCAAATTTACATGAAGTCTTGCCGTTCTCTTCTAAGGAACTTTTGGGGTTAAGCTTCTTAAGACAGCTGTGTTTGCTTTCTTGGCAGCCCATGGTATTTTCAGTTGCCCTCCCTAACATCATCCTTCAAAGGCTCCAAGTCTTCTGCAGGCTTCCACACTCTTTGTCCAGCTTTCACAAGCATGTGAGGGAACTAAAAACACCATGGCTTGGGGCAGGTGCCCCTTAGTCCTCATAGTGACATCTTTTGCTTAATGGCCTAAAATGAAAATTTGAAACAAATTTGCCCTATGCAGTATATGGTGTGATTTATTAACTGTCCATGAAATGTTGACTTCAAAATGTTCTCCATTTTATTATGCTGCTCATTGGTCCAGTTGTGATGACATTCTAAAGAAGACAAAAGCATTGTACATATGCTGCTGTAACTTGATCTTTTTTTTAACCCTAGCAAAACCTTGTACATTGATAAGAAAAAAATGTTTATGACATTATTTTTGAAGATTGCATCAGATTTCAATCCATGGGCGTGGCTAAATTTAGGTCCATTTCCACTTAAGTTATTTTCAAAGGTTTGGGATTTGTTTTAATTTTTAAATAACAATGTTTTAAATATGGGACCTAACTCTGAATGTGGCTTGTTTTTTCTCTCCATCAATGTAATCACTGGTGAAATCATCAAAACAGCATAGAAATCATCAAACGTCTTTGAATTTCAGACAGTGGTGTTGGCGTGGTGTATCTTTAGTGTCGCCTTTATCTGTTTTTATCTAGATAATTCCGTGGTAAATTTCAGTACCTACACTGAGGGCATATTTTAACACATGAGCATGGAACAAATAAAGCATGGGAAATAACTTAAAATCCTTTGTCTTACTATCTTCACTCTTTCCTCTTTCACATAGTAGAAGCTTATTTTCCTTTAAATAATGAGTTTAAAATGTCTACTTTAGTATTCTTTAGAGCAGTGAAAATACTTCTATGTGAAGGTGCTTTAGACTTCCCACTTATGAGGTCTGTATGATACTTGCACTGATTCTTTTAATTGCAAATATTAAATGTCAGCCATTCTACTGTCAATTAGCATTGGCAGTATAGGCAGAGAAACACACCTATCGTTCTGATACATCAGCCAGTCATTCATTTTATAACCCTGATTTTTTTAAATACAGTCTGAATTTATTATGCAAACAATTGAAGGGGTGGGCCAACAATCTGAATTTTACTGATGATTTAAATTTCAAAATAAAACCAAGAATTAGAATCTCCAGGATGCTGAATGATGTCTTTAGATATTAAAATGATGCACTTAATTGTCTTAGGCTGTTATTTATGGTTGCACATTTTTTGCTGGCAATTAGCATTATGAGTGGGGAGGGAATATGATAAATAGCTTATAGCTGGGTGCTCCTTCTTGTCACTCTCTGCATTTCTTGATTAAATATCATGGGTTTTATGAGTAGCAGCTTCCCTGCATAAAGAGTTCTTTGGCTTTTTCTCTGCAAGTCTAATTTGAGGAGGAGAAAAAAATTCTTCTCAAGGGCTTAGAAAGTAATTCATAAAATGGGAGAAATAATAAATATTATGCTCTAACTCATATTCTAGTGTAGATAGAGAGATTCAGTACACTTGGGTGTAATTTTAGTTAATTTCCACAAGAGACAGGTTGGAAGTTTACTGTTTGGGGGAGGGAGTGGCTAAATCTCATATTTGCAACAATGATTATACATTATCTTAAATGAAAATGCTACTCTATTAACAACTTCAATCAGCATTGCATTTGGGGAAAATCTTTTTAATATAAAGTTACCTGAAGTTCACTCTAACTTAAAATACACAAGTGAGGAAAAAGTACTTACTCTGTGCCTTTTGGAGATGTAATTATGTAAAACAATGTACTTTTGTAAATGGATTTCTGGCCACTTTATGCAGCCTATTTTTCCCCCCTTCTTCCTTTTTTTCCCTTCCGTACATAAAAAGTAAGCACTGTCAATCAAGGAATTTTAAGGTTTATTTCCTCTTTAGAAATGATTGATAGCCTTTTAGATTTACAAGTTGACAAGTTAAAGGGTTCTATTGGTATAATTATGTACTAAATTCACAGTCTTTCAATTTAAATGTCCTTTTAAAACCACAAGATTATCATACCTGTATTTTGAAAAGTGGGCCAGTCAGTTTGGGTTGGTATACAAATTGCTTCCATTAGCCTTGGGACCTATTTGAATTTAATACAGTTTTTTAAAGTTAGTAGCAGTATGAATCTTACTTTTAAAATTTAGGTTAATGGAAATGCATTTTAAGTAAAGCATGTGGCAACTTGTTTTCTAATGTATAGATAAATGTCAGAATTACAAAGCCAGTCATTTTATTTGGTATGGGAGGAAATATGTCGTTGATTACCGGTTATACTAAAAAGAAAAGAAGGGTGGTGGGTGAGGGAATCACTACTGGGAGGAAATGGGAAATAAGGACAGGGGGACAGCAGGTACTGAAAATACTAGAACAATGTCCACTTTCCATTGTCTCTGATTGAAGGATGCTTTGAAGAAGGTGAAGGCTCTGTGGGCACCCAAGGTCCATCGTCTCCCAGTAGTATCCATGTGCTAACTCTTCTTGTAGTCTTTTTGTGAAATGCTTTGAGAGATTTCATTGTTTTGCAGAGATTGGTCTTTTCCCTTGAATTAATAGTGATGTTGGGGCAGCAGTCTTTTGAGTTGTAAGGTTTTTTGTTTTTTGGTTTTTTTTTTGCATGAGGGATATTTTTATCATCTATATCTTTATCAAGGGAGAAATAGGTTTTCCTTACTAGAAGTCCCATTTCTGCTGCCAGTACTCCACTGCCCCTCATCAGGGCAGATTATCTAGTAAGCAAAGGCAAGCCTGGACTTACTTGAATTGTGCACTGCCTGCCAGTACTCAAGCACAAGTAAGCTTTGTGCTCACCTTGCTTATTGGGTAAGCCACCCCTTCCTTTCCCCATACTATATTAGGCTCCCTTGCCTGAGAAGGATATTATATCATGTGAGTTCCACAGGAGATTGTGCAATTAAAAAAATGCTCGGAATTCTCTACTATTTACATCCTGCAGCTAACTACTCTGGACCAAGCCCTTGATCACCATGACCCTACTTTGCAATCATAGTGATTCCAAAGATCCCTTCAAATTCCATCATGCTGTATGCTGATAACGATGCGGGGAATATAGGCTCTTCCTCAAAGAGCCGAGTTCAAGAGCTACTACTGATGATGTAAGGCCAAGGTGGAGCTTGTCACTCCCTGCCTTGGTAAATGGCAGCAGTCGGTGGTGAAAATGTCCAACAAAGGGCTTTGTGTGAGCATTTTAGGATCTACTTCCTAAGTGTCAGTTAAACTTTAGATGGTTTCAGTTTTGTCTACACCGTCAGGGTTGCATATTGTGCTCTATGTTGTTTTTGAAAAATGTCCTAATTGTTTGACTTCTTCCTTGCAGCGCTTAATGAGCCCACCATTGATTATGGCTTCCAGAGGTTACAGAAGGTCATTCCCCGGCACCCTGGTGACCCTGAGCGTTTGCCAAAGGTCAGATACTTCCTATTTGGGTTGTTGTCTCTGCAGTCTTGAGACTGGGTGATTGCAGAAATGCCAATAGTTAAATGATGAGCCACTCATATTGCTGTGCTTTGTTTGATAACTGTGAGGTGAACAGTAACCAGTAGTATTAGCCAATGCTACACTTGGTTTCACGTCATCCTCCCAGCATCCCTCTGAGGGACGTTGACCATCATCATTTTAGAGAAGGAAACCAATTGGGGGGAGATTTGATAATTTTCCAAAGGATACATAGAGTGTAAATTGCTAGACTGAGAGCAAAACCTATATCCTGGCCCCACAGTCTGAGATATTCATGACTATATACTACCAATTCCCAAGACAAAAGAAGACAGTCCTTTGCCTGCCTGCCAGCCTGTTCTGACCCGTGGTGCTGGGAGAAGGCCAGAAATCAAAAGAAAACATATCGGTGGAGCTTGTGACTCAGAGAAAAGGCAGAGCCTTGTTCTTCCAGATATGATCTACCTAATGGGAAATACGGTACAAGTGTGTGCAAACCTTTTTAAAAGAAATTCAGAGCAGAAAAGTATATACAAACATACATATATAACCTGTATATATCTATATTTATGTGTATATGTATATATATGTGTATATATGTGTGTCAGTTAATTCAGTACCATTGTAGAAAGCAGGAAACTACCTTTCATAGACATCTCCCTTGCCCCTGTTATCAATTGGGGAGCCTTGCCATTTTCATTATTGAGGAGCATGGGTCCTGTGTCAGAGAGATCACCATACATGATTAATCATAATAACAAACAATAGGCCCATTTAACCAAAGTGTGACCAAAGCCATTGAAGGACTCCAAGAACAGCAGAGGTACATGGTAAAGAGGTTCCCAGCAAAGGGCTGAGTCAGTTGAGGACACTGAAGCAAGTTAGAACTCTTGTTCATGGGCAGCAAAGTGAAATTTCATTTAGTGAGCAGGAAAAAGTTATATAAAGTAAATGAATAGTTGAGAGGACCCTTTTCTGGCACTGTAAGACTAGGGCCATTGTCACTTCTAGGTCTCTTGATCCTCATGAAGCACTTTCTAGCCCAGAAAACCTCCTTGGAGGATTTGTACACCATCACATCCTACCTAGGGCCTGCTGCCTTTGTAGGCAGAGCAACCTGTCTCTGTCCAGACGGAAGCTGCCTGGAGTATTGTTACCTGCCAGAGAAAAGGAAGCACGTGTCTTAGTACGGCCATCAGTCCTCCCCGTGGGCCACAGGGAAAAACCACCCAGCCTTTGGGCTCATCCTTCAGCTTCTCAGAACAGCCTCACATCACCTTGGTGAGAACTTGTTTGAAGCATTTCATCTGAGGGAGAAATTGCATAGTATCTATCACAATGTGTTCACTTCTTCATTAAAAAGAGCCTGTTCTGGAAAGGCCCTGCTTCCTCTTCTACCCTGAATTCTTCTCGGTGATCAATTAAATAATCTGATTATATGATGAGACAGACTCCTTCTTTAGCAGGCCATAGTATGGAGAGACTTGACTTTGCACCTCTTCAGTAAAGCCCCTAGGAGCCTTTGTGATGCAGTGGCTCAAGCAACTCTCGTGATGGGTAGTTCAAGCCCGCCCGTCACTATGTGGGACAAAGATGTAGCAGTCTGCGTCAGTTGAGATGTGTTGCCTTGCGAATCCCATGGGCAGTTCTCCTGTGTGCTATAGGGTTGTTCTGAGTTGGAACTGATTTGATGGCACTGGGTTTCATGAAAGCCTTACGTTCCTGGGTGGCACAAATGATTAACACGACCCGTTGCTAACTGAAACACTGGAAGTTTGCGTCCACCCAGAGGTACCTTGGAAGAAAGGCCTGGTGATCTACTTCCAAAAAATCAGCTATTGGATACTCTATAATGCATTATATTCTGACACACATGCTGTCACCATGAATCAGAGTCAGCTCCATGACAACTGTTTGTTAAGTCTGTTAATTAATTCATTACGAAGCGTGTAGCACATGGGAATTTCCCATAGGACAAAGTGACATCATTCATTTGATAAGCCAATAATATAAGTGATTTTGTGTCTATCCAAATTAATGGACACCTCAGAGTCTTAGTAGTAAAACCAAGGGAGGAGTTTTATGCTAGATCAGTGGTTGTCAACTTTCCTAATGCCACAGCTCCTTTAATACAGTTACTCAGGTGGTGGTGACCCCCCCCCTCCCAACCTTAAAGCTATTTTTATTACTACTTCATAACTGTGAGTTTGCTGCTGTTATGAATCAGGCGGCCCCTGTGAAAGGGTTGTTGGAACTCCAAAGGGGCCACGAACCATAGGTTGAGAACTGATGTGCTAGATTCTTTCAGTCCTTTCTCCCTTGGGTCAGTCTTCACTGCACCGCTAGCCTTTGACCCCTCCAGAGTCTTTGGGAGGGGTTGAGAGCCCAGCTGGGGGTTGGATTAGGCTAGGTGGGACTCTGAGTCCTTCTCAGAGTCCTCTGAGCCCTGCCACTTCCTATCTGTACAACCAATTCGAAGTTCTTTATCTCTCTGTGCCTCGATTTTCTTCTCTATTGAATGGGCACAGGATCATTCCTACATATCAGCTTGCTAATTTTATCACTTACGTAGCACTCACCAAAAGGCACAATGACTCTCTGGTAATTAAGTGCAGTGGGTCTCTGGCGGCCGACGGTTCTTCCATTTCCTCCTGCAGAGGAGAAAATATCATACTTTTGTAGTTGAGTGTGGAGCTTGTATCCTGTGCCTCCGTTTCTTCATCTATAATATGGATACAATAGCAGTGTGTGTCTCTGAGGGACGGTGTAAAGGTCAAAAGCACGAGTCTTCTGTGTGATGTTGGCACAGCCCATAAATATTTATTGAGAAAGAGAAGACAATCTGGATTCATGGCTGAGATCTAAAATCGAGCCAGTAGTTTCATTAATCCTAAGCAAGAGGAAAGAAGGAGGAATGTAAGGTGGAGTAGTGGGCATTTACTTTCGAAAACATCGCTAAGGGTGCATGCTATGTTCAGAAATATCGGAAAATGGGAAAGACATCTGTCACTTTGTCCCTGGTCGCCTGGTGGTGAAGTTCCCAGACCCTTTTCCTGGATTGGGGGCAGGCAATCAGGGACACAATGGGTTGGTGTGCTGAGGAAACGCTCCAGGGCCTGCGTCTGAGCTGCTTGGCCATCCAAGGACTTTGCCAGGAGCCCACCCCAGGAAGCTCTAGTGTGACTCAGCTTGCAGTGGTTGTCCTCTTGGCTCTGAACGTGAAGGTGGAGCAGGAGTTCAAGGGCAGGGTCAGGAAGCAGCGGATGGAGCCAGCACGAGGTATTCCTGTGGACTTGAGAGATTTATACTCCGGCTGTCCATTGTTAGGTGGATGTAAAGGGACTCCGCCTGCCTTCCTTAGACTAGTGGTCAGTGTTTGTCCAACAGGAGGTTGCAGTGAGCCATGGACCACACACCTTAAGAAACAAACCCCACTTTATTAAACCCATGTGTTTGTGAATAGACAAAACGGGATTCATATAACCACCCACATATTCTGTCAAATGAAACTGCTCCAAAGACCAAGCAGACAGTTTCCATAAGAATGTGCCTTTGTATCCTGCCTCTGTGCTGTTTCAAAGAACTTGCCTGCAGCTTTGTTTTACTACAGCCCTGCTTCCCAGACTTGTGCCTACACAGGGACAGCAGGCATCAATCCCACTGGAGAGAGGGAAGCAAGCAGGATCCTTCTCCAGAAACCAGTCTGTCCCCAAAGGTGCCCTCAGTGAGACTCCCTCTCCACAGAGACATGAGATTTTGATTTTAATGTTTAGATTGTTACTTCCTGTTCCATAGGCACATCAGGAAGGGCAGGCTAACATTTTAAAATCACAATATTCTCTTCTGTTTTACACCGACCTGCCGCCTCTCAGGAGCCCTGCAGGAGGGAGAGGAGCATGTGACTCACTTTCAGGTGAAGGTTGAGTTCTCTTCTTACATAGACATCTGGTGGGGACTGGGAGTGGAGTGGAGTCAGTGCAAAACTCAGATGCTGAGTAACATGGTGCAGCCCAAACACAGTCTGGAAAGGGACCCTTGGGTGCTGAAGGTCAGGGCCCTTTCCATCCCTGTTCAGTCGTCCTCAGGCCTGGTCAGTGCTGGCAGACCGAGCACTTAGCCAGTGTTCTCGGTTAGCTGTGAATCTCAGCATGTGTGATGATATTTACTTCATGCCCGCCGGGTGCCCCCACCGCGGTCTACAAAGATTGTCTTCCTTTTTAAGATTTTTATTGTGGTGGTATTAACACAACAAAAACATTTGGTATTTTAACTGTTTCAGAATGTACAGTTCAAAGCCACTAATAACATTCACCGGGTGCAGCCATCACTGTAACCCATTTCCAAATGATGTTAATCCCCCCCAAAGAGACACACTGAATCCATTAAGCAGTTATTCCCCACTATCCCTCTCTCTTTAGACCCTGGTACCCACTAATCGACCTTGCTTATTCCCGCTATTTTGTATAAATGCCATCATACAAGATGTGTCCCATAGTGACCCCCTCTCGGCATAGCAGGCTGCATCTATTTGGAGGGCCAGTGGGGGACCACGTGACCTTGTGCTCAGCTGCTCATTTCTTGATGGACATGGGTTGTTTCCACTTTTTCGGTCTAAGTTTCTGAATCCCGTGGAGTCGATGAGCGTGGGATCTTAGGTCAGGGGTTGTGGAATTTGAAGGCCTACTGGGCCACTTGGTTCAAAACAAAACAACCAAACGCGTGGTCATCGTGTCAGGTCTGATTCGTGGCAGTCCCGTCTGTGTGGCTTTCTTGGCGGGCTCTATCCAGAAACAGCTGGCCTTGCTTCCGTGGTCCTGCTGGGAGCAGCAGAGGTGGAGGGATGGTTGGGATTCACCAACTTTTAGTTGGTGGTGGAGTGCAAACTATTGGTATCCGGGATTTAGCCTAATTAAGCCATCCTTTTCCTTTGCGAAAGTCCCTATCACCCAGAAGTGCTGTTAGGGATTGATGAGATTCCTTACACCAGCAAAGAGCAAGCCATCTGGGAATGGTGGCCTATCACCCTTTGTCCCATGCTGTGGGTGTGCACCTCACCACTTCCCAGAGGAGTCCTCTGATCCGTGTGAGACTTACTGGTCTGCCTAGACTTCTTGATCAGCAGGTAGAAACACTAAGATTCAAACCTGTTCCCTCTGATTTGATGACCTTTCTGCCCAAACCTTTCCTTCAGATCTGCGCACCCCTGTCAGCCTGCCCCGAGGGGCTTTGTTTCTCTCTCCCTCACTTACCCCTACCTGCCACCCCACTGGAATTCTCACCAGCATTCTCTCAGCTCCCCAACAAGAGGGGTTTGCCTGGGCCCTCCAAAGGGCAAAGGGTCTTCTCCACAGCCAGTCCCTCTTCTAGAGAAAATAAAGCAGTTTGAGAAAAGTAACAAAGACTGCATTTGTGTATTTTGCTTTATGGAGCTGAAAATATCTGGTAAATTGATCCAGTGGGAGTAATAAATACACATTACTTTATCTTGTTCTTCATGTCCTATACCCCTGAGCCTTGATAGAACAACACCACTTAATAGACTTAAAAAAGAGTAATTACACTCATTGGTTGTGTGATTTTTCAGCCCTCCCAGCCCTGCTTGACCTTCTAATTTAGCTCACCGTGTCTAACTAATGCATTTATATTCATCTTTTATGAAGCATGTACAGTACAGAATTGACTTCAGAGTCTTTTTCAAGCTGTCCTCCCAGGCTTCCAATCTGGTTAGTAATAAGGAGAGCAGGCGCCATCGGTCTCCGTGCTCCGTACATTTGCGCGTATAGATGACGCGCATACCGGGCTCTGTGCATCCTCTCTCCTTTATGAAACATAATAAAAAGTATTTATTACATTTTTACTTTAAAGCTTTTATACATTTCAGCATTATTTACAGCTAAACATGCAGGCAAAAGATACAAGTGTTTTAAAAATGATTACTGTTAATGTTTCTGCTTGTCAGAAGTGCTTAAATTTTCCTGCACTTTGTCTAAAAACTTAGTACTGTTGCCTTTTAAGAACAACACATTTAAAAGATCTTGCAAGTCAGATTTGCAAACACTGCTGACAGTTTGTGATGAATGATATAGCAAAATTTGCAAGATGTTTGTCATTTCGCACAGTCGACATATTAAAGAATGGATTAAGAAATGCAAACCCCCTATGGAAAACAACCACCCCAAACAAACCTCAACCAAACCTTGAACCCAGAGAGCACACCCAAATCTCTCGCCCAGGTTTTCTGTTTTTTTTTTTGTTTTTTTCCCTCCTGCCAGTTTCCCACTCAGCCTGTGGAACCCAATTGTTCTCAGTGCATTTTCTCTCGCCATATGGTCTCCTCATTACCATACACTAAGAGTCCATATGGGAAACTTGTGAAATGAACTGTATTCATTTTAACTGCCAGATGAGCAGCCTTTTGCTTTGCAAGCTTAGCTTAAGTCATCTGCTGTCTTCGTGTTGTTATGGCAACACGGCACCAATAAAAAATTCTAATCTACTGTAAGTGATCACAGTATTTTAAGTGCTTGCCTATAACTGCCCTCAACGGGGAGGGGGGAGTCCCTATTTGTTCAAGGAGCAGAGGGTTCATTCCAGCAGGTGTCAGTGAGGAAGCTGGTGAGAGGAAGGTAGAGGGATTGGTGGGGCTGAGTGGTAGATGTGGATTGCAGGGGGTTGGTTTCCAGAGAGGGTGGTTTGTCATGAAGAGGATGACATCCATTCCTCTTACCTTCTCATCTGGAGGGAGGAAGTATGTGAGGGGGATGGGTTGAATGGGGGGTGGCAGGGGTTGCTGTCTTGTGAGGCCAAATTTTAAGAGAGATAGGTTGCAGGGAGCTTGATTGGAGTCGGGAGGGATAGGTCCAGAGGGTAATCCTTCTACGGGGTCCAGATTATAGAGGGTGGAGGCTCGAGTGGATGGATTATTAGGGGGCAGGGTTATGGTAAACATAAGCTGTGGGAGGTGGCTTTTAGGGGGTTACATTTTGGGGAGATACATTGGAGACCCTTTGAGTAGGTCTAAAAAAATCACTGACTGTCAGAAACCATAGTTGGTCTGGAAGACATATTGCCATGGTGGGGTGGTGCAGCCTGCAGGAGCACACTGGAGGCCCCAGGCTACACAGGCAGTGAACCCTGCTCGGAGTTTTTCCTTCCCTGGCATGCGGAAATCTCTGTCTCCATGAAGCTGCGCTGCCTGTACATGGGAATTAGTCATTTCCAAGACTGTACTAATTAAGAGTACCTTAAAGTAATGGAAGTAGGCAGCAACATCCTTAAATATAAATCATTTTCACCTCCACAGGCCACATGGTATGTTGTATCTCTGTCCCTCTGTCTGTATTGAAAGTGAATGTTTATAGTCTCAGTTCATCAGTTCACATTAGCCTCATGCTGAATATTTAAACACAGAACAATTTGAACACACCATGAAGGAAGACAGTGACTGCACTTTCATTTGGAACAGCAAGGGCTCATCTAATAATAATTTAGTAAATCAGCCATTTAGTGGCTCGGTTGTGCACTGCATTGTGCCAAGTATTATTCAGTTCCACTGTACACTAGCAAAATTGAAATTCAGGCTCTAGTCTCAGGCGCTATTTGTGCTCAACGGAGAGGGGAGAGCCGCACCCCCTAACCACTCCCCCCTCCCTAAAGAGCACTGGTGTTTAGTGATTTATCATAAATACAGAGCTGGGGCAAAAATAAAGCCGGTGTTGGCAGCATACAATGTATTCTAATTATGCTGTTCTTGTTCTAGTCTTTATGCAAAGACGATCAGCAATGCAAAACCTACAGTTGCATCTGTGAAAATACAAATAAGAAATCTTTGCACAACTACCTTGTCTGTTGTTAGCAACAAAGCGGGCTGGCTAAGCATTTCAGGAAGGATAAAGAAGGACTCCGCACCTCTATTTCTCCGGCTGGAACCCTCGACCCTGTGCGCTCACTCAGCCTCCGAGTGGTTTTGCTTTGTTTTTAATTGACAGGAACTCTATTATCATTGTATCCAGAAATAAGAGGGCCCCTCCTCAACCAAAAGCACAGTAACAAAGGCAAGAATCATGACCTATGCATTTAGATGTCACGTACACATATAAACACACACATGTGTAGAAACGTTTAAGGGAAAAATATTTGCACAGGAAAGAATTTGTCTTTGCAATCTTTGGTCAAAGACACAAACTCTGGAAGGCGGACCCCCACCAACCCCCACTTTCCTTTTTCCCCTATGGAGAACCAGTAAGGAAATCTCATCTCTCCCTTGTGGATCAGTTGTCCATCTTAGGGGGTGGCTGGTCACTTGGTGGTGTGTGGCTGGAATCAAGTCAATTTTGAACTTACAGGGACCCCCATGTGACAGAGTAGGATGGTACCATAAGGGCTTCCTGGCTGCAATGTTCATGGGTCAGACAAACAGGGCTTTCACTCATGGAGTTCTTGGGTGGGTTTTAACTGCCATTCTTTGGTTTGGCACCACACACTTAACCTTTGTGCCACCAGGCCAATGCACCTGTGTTTTTTTCCAGGTGAAAAGTGCATTAGCTTCATTCAAGGATCTAGACCCCCTTCTCTCCCCTTCCTCCCAATAGCAACATTCTCACTTCTATAGATCACTTGCTTTAGCTTTAGTGAATTGCTTTTCACAGTACATTATTCTGTCCTGCTTGTGTCATCGCCATCATATGGATGAGAAGACCAAGGCTCAAGAGAGGTAAAGGGAGCCTGCATCCAGTAAAGGGAGGGTTTTCACCTTACTGTGCTTCATCAGGATGATCCCCATTTGTAAATCAGAGGAAGACTCAGGGAGGCATATATTCTATGTTGGCCATAAAAATATGTCTAATCTGCTGAAGTTCTCTGGATAATAAGTGCAATGCATCAATCTTATTATTAGTATTGTTTGATCAACACCAACTAGATGTCAGGCACTGTAGTACACACTTCCCACACACCACCTCATTTAAACCACTGCAGCAAGTACTGACCCTAACCCTGTTCTTCTTAGGGAAACAGGGTTATGCTACTAAGAGGCAGAGTATAGCTTTGGGTCGAAGCAATTGAGTCCTTGAGCCAGTGTCCCCAGTACTGCCTCCAGAATGAACAGCAAGGGCAATTCTGGCTGCAGTTGGATGGGGGGAGGGGGGGGAGGGAGTGGGGAGGGTAGCATGCTGGAGTCTGAGGTTAGCTCACAAATGGCTGAGTTTGGAGAAAGTGGCAGCAAGAATTTCAAACACCACCACACACAAACAATCCTGGAGCAAATTCTCGTTCTCTTTAGTGGCGAGTCATTGTGGTAGGATTGTAATAACAGTGGCTCTTAGAGTGGAGTTCAGGACCTCTATTTCTTCTTCGTTGGTATTGAGTCCTTGGAGAGGGAGATTCAGTTGAACCTTCTTCATAGCACACTCCAGGTCCAGGGGCATTGAGAAGAATTACTCAGGAGTGCAAAGAGAAGCACTGGGAACCAAGGGGTAGGCATTCATCCCTACTTTCCAATCATCCAACTGCCTTTCCTTGTAGACTGAAACACTCAGGAGCAGGGATGCTGTCAGCCTCCCTGTTTGGAGCCCTGAGCAACACTTCCAGGAGGCCCCAGCATGATAAGTATGTGGCCCTGCAACCTCCAGCTAGTGGGTTTAATTGCAGTTTGACTCAGGATCATCTATAAAACCTGGGGAGTCATCTTTCACAGATACTGTTCGCCTGGAGATCCATATAATAACTGATGATGTGCTAACAATTTCGGAACAAAAGCAAGTTCTATTTCCGACTCCCTTAGCTGGCCTCTCGAGTTCCAGCAGGGGTACACATTGCTTACTCAACTGTAGCTATGTGTGCTACACAAGACCCACATGCATTTGCTTCCCCATACAAGGTACCCTGGTGGGACAACAATTGGGTGCATGGCTGCTACCTGGAAAGTTGGTTGTTGGTTCCACACGATAAAGACTTGACTATCTGTTTTTGTAAGATTGACAACCAAGAAAATCCAAAAAGCCAAATCAACTCTAACAAATGACAACAACAACAACAACAACAACAACAACACACATACACAGAGATGGGAGCTTGAAAAAGCTCACAGAACATTCTACCATCTTTCAGTTTTCTTTTTTCTCAAACATTCTGAAGCCCCTTCAGATATTCCCTATGTCTGACAAATAAATCTCCCCATCTACTCTGTGTCCCTTGTTCTCTGCCTTGCCCTGGGGAAGGGGGAACGCAGCCAAAAGGCAAAGAGGACCAGAAGCAGTTAATTTGGGGCCTTTGTGTTCCTAAGGGCCTCGGCCTTGGCAACTTAAAGGCAACTTGAAAGATGTTCCGGGATAATTTTGACTGTCGGCAGTTTTTGTTTCATGTGCTGACTTCACAACCTCCCCCTGAAAAAGACACCTCTGTCCATAGCCTGCTCTTTAAGCAGCGACTTTTATCATGATCAGAAAGTCGATTTCTAAGGCCACTCAGCAGGACCTAACCTGGAGCCTCGGCCTTAAGCAGTACAATGAATTGGAATAAGAAGAGCCAGCCGCAGGTGAGCAAGTTCAGCTCAGTACCTCCACGCAGGTCAGCGTCACAAGGGTGCAGACACCATTTTTCCCTGTGTTTATAGCGGGAAGCGCCCCAGGCTCCCATTCACCAATTACCATGGCACCGTTGAGAAGCCCATACCAGGAGACCAAAAGCGCAGGAGAAAGCCATTGTGATAACTTTCCTCAGGAATACCGGGTTTCACAATTTACACTTCGCTGCTGACACTTGAAAAGTGGAGCATTTTGGTAAAATGAACCAAGCTGTAATGTTTCTTGATGAGATCCCCTCGCAGGAAAGGGAGATTTGGCACCTCGTGGAGCCCACGCTTAGTTATCCATCGCAGTCAGGTCAGCTGTCCTGGTCAGCATCTCAGAGGTCATGCAACCGAACCCATCGCTCTCACAACCATATCATTGCTTATGGGCCAGTGATTGAGGCACCAGATAAAAATTACCTGGTCTAATAGGCAGTGAACAGTTTTCACTCAATAAAATTATAAGCCAAATCATTCATTTCATAATACTCTGGTTAATGTATTTGTTGACCTTTTAATATCCACAGCTCTTCAATGGCATTAACTACAAGGCAGACAAAATCTCTTGTTCATTTCGCTTCCATTGTTTTTCCCCTCCATTGAGGCAATGACAGCTGCTTTAAAACAGCCTTTTCTCTTCCCACTGTAAGAGTCAATCATGTAAGTTAGTATGTCTTACGTTGATAAGAGCTGCATTATCTTACAACCTGCTTTAATTCCCCATGATTCAGAAGCGTCCTCACTACGTCGGAAACAAAGGCAAAGCTTCCTGGTGTGGCTTCAGCCATGACTGGACGAGGAGTCCTAGTCACGTGGTTGAGAAGTAAAAGGGCTCACATGAACATAAAATCAACTTTAGAACTAGAGATTTTAAAATTCAGAAGCCCCTCACCCCACTCCTTTTGCACACTAGAACCACCACCACAAACACAAACATTTTTCTCATCCCCACTGTGCTTGTGGATGTCTTGGCCTTTCTAACAGTAGATGTCTTCACCATATTTCATTTCTTCGTGGTAGAAATCCCTGTAGATTGTGACAGTGGTTTGAATATTATTTTTTCATAATATTCTGAGCAGCACATATGTGCTAACCTATTCTGTAGGGTCGTCACAGCTGACGCTGAAGCTCCTTATACAATAAAATACTATGAAGTCTTTAGAAGGCAGGGTTGTAAAATATAATTGTTATGCGTTTGGCATTTTATGCCTCCCTCGAAATCACTGCCTGCTACCTACACCTCATCTCTTTTCCTCCTTTCCATTTCAATTTAGTCTAAAGTGGTCCTTAGCCTTAATGAGAATACCCCTTTCAACAGAACCATGTTTAATTATATCCATGCTGAAGTATAAGTGATTCTCTTCAGTCACAGGGCTTATGAGGAAAGGGTGTGGAGAGGGTGACACTAAAGGCTTCTAATGATCTGTGGTGCTCTCTCTTTCGAGAAGTTCCTATTACCAGAAAACTGAAACATCCAAGGAATGTCTCTGAGGATCAGAAACTAAACAGTGCTCAAATGGTATTTTGGTTTGTTTTACTCCTTCCCTCACTGCCCTCATTATACTGATTTTTCAGAATTCAAAGTCTGCCATTGTGGAATTTTCCATTTGGCTAAATAAACACGAAGGAAGTTGGGAGATCGAATAACCCTCCACAGAAATGCATCTCAGGACAACTAGTATTTATTGCATTGTACTTTCAGCGCTGTGGGAAATGGGCTATAAGGAACTTCCAATCAGGGTTTTTCCCCCAGGCTTTCCTACTGGGAGTATCACCCAGGTTTTCAGAGGCAAGAGGGGAGAGAACCAGCACTTACAGGCTCGTGGGCTAAGGTACTAGTTAAGCCCTGCCCTAGCCTGAGCCCTGGGCCCTCAGTAAATGACTGAGAGGGGCAGGTGGTGAACTCCAGGCTGATTCCATTGAGCTAAATCAGGAGTGATTCTGCTGGTCTGCTTCATTGCATGCTGTTGATATTTGATCCACCATCCCTGAATCCCCTGAGAAGATACCACAGATTGTGGCTAAATGGGTGCCAGGAAAATGTTCAGTGACAGAAAACTCTTGTGCGCCTTTCTCAGCTATTGCCCACTCAACTTCTATCATTGATGCGGGTAGCTTAGCTTTTGTTTTTGTCTACATTATTGAGAACATTATTTCCCAGCTGGGAAAGCATACAGCCACACTCAGATTACCTTCCCAAATTATGGAAGCACCCATGGGCCTTGAGTCTATGAAGGGGAGTGTCGTCCCAGAGTTCCCATAATATTTAATTGGTAATTGGATACTCATTTGGTACTATGGTCTGGCTTATAAATGATGAGATGAAAGGTAACCTAGATATTGACCTAGGTTTTAAATTGTCCCCAGAATTGGACAGTTAGAAAACGTCCTCCCTAGAAGTCAAAATGCAACTCGTGCATATTAACTGACTTGCTCCACATCTGAGGTCAGATGCTAAAGAGAAGACTCCCATGGAAGGCAGACAGTCCTAAGTGATTTAGCTGTCATGAAACAGAAGGCCAGGTGAGGGTGCCTGTTTGGGTATTCGACACGACACTCCTGATTCTCAATGTGCCTTGCTGTGTATATGTAAAGCTGAAGTATGTGTAAGGGCCTAAGTGAATTAATAAAAGGTCACTGTATACCAGGACCAGCCTCATGTTGCTAGCAGCTTATAACTTGAGATAATGTCTGTACTCGGCATGATTCATTATATTAATCACAAAAGTAACATGTAAGCACCAGCCAGCAGGAGGGAAAGAGCAAATTCATATTTTAAATAATGTGGCATTGAAAAAATAACCACAGTGATAAAAATTTTGACCTTTGGGAATTTATATATTGGATTAAAAAGTCTGGAGCCAAATAGAACACCAAATTTAAGTCATTTGCTTCTATAAACCATGCCAAATATTGGACTTTGTCATTTCATGCACATAAATTAAACATACACTTTATCTTAGAAAAAACCATTCAATGAGAATTTCTCAAGGTCTTTGGTGTGCTAACTCTTGTGCTGGGGGAACTTAGAGAAGGAGATTAAAACATGTTCATGGAAAGGATCTACGGTCCAGTTGTGGAAGGTTGGGATCAACAGGCTTCAGATTAAAACAAAGCCCTGATGGTATCTACTTCTAGGTTCTGCTGGGCACAATTGGCATCAGCACTCTTTTCAAGGGAGTTAGGAAGATTAGGAGCAGGTATCAGTCAAAAGCGGAATTAGTTCAGGTACAATAGTGTAACACTCGAGAGTGCAAGCTCTGTTGTCTAACGGGCTTGGTTTGAATCCCTGCTCAGCCACTCCTCCGTTATATGAACCAAGCCAATGATTAGGAAAAGGTGGCTACTCTGTTTGCGTCTGTTTCCCCACTGGCCAAATGTTGATGGGATTCCTGTAGCATTGAAGTAGTTCATGTTCTCCAGTTCCAGGCACGTGGGAAATGTTTCATACATGGCGGCTGTCTGTTTTTGTTGTTGTTATCGTTGTTTAATTGTATCACCATTACCACCACCACCACCACCGCATGAACAGGTTTGTAAGGGTTGGATGGCTTGGTAAATGGGCAAAGCCAACATTCGGATGAAAACAAAGGCAAAAGGAAGAAAGACGTTGGAATAAGTCAAAGGTTTTACTTGAAGGGTAAGGAGACCTTTACTGAACCAGAATAGAAAGCAGTTGTTCAGACGTGGAGGTCACCACCTGTGATGACTTGGGAAGGCAGCCAGGTGGCACCTCAGTTAAGTAGTTGATCACTCCCCAGTACATGGATGATTCAGGCCCACACAGTAGTAGTTTCTCAGGATAGAGACCTGACAATCAGCTCTTATCAAGAGCACAGCACAGAAAACCTGATCGAGCGCTTCTGCTTTGTCAAATGGGGTTGTTTCCAGTTGGAATGAACCTGTAAAACACCCAATAACAATAACAGAAGTTAAGACACTCTATGAGCTCGTACAGTTCTTTGCTGGGAAGATACAAGTGTTGAAATGTCCAGAGAAGCAACATCCCTGTGTAACTACGAAGATAAAAGAAGCTCCCAAACACTATTTGCTAACTGAATGGGTGGCTGCTAATTAGGGGAAACCGACTCTTCTTGTTCTATCTGTTGGCCATTTTTATGATTGTGGTTCCAAAGCCTAAGTGAAACCCAGAAGCATTACAATTGAACTGTTTCTAGAACCCTTCTTTGAGCGCCATTTTGTTTTTGTAGACTCTTCATAGATTGAGTGCAGCTCAGCCACTTCTTTCTCTGCTGACCCCCACTCATTCATTCACTCACTCATCAACGAATGGCCATAGTATGGCACGGAAAGCTGGATTTCCATTGTGAGAAGAAACAGGTAGAATGTCATGGTTGCTTTATTAGGAACAAACATTTTCTGTCTCTTTAAGAGTGAAGAAAGTCAAGGTCATGAAAAGCAAAACACAGTCTTGATTCAGGATGTCGACTAGAAAGCAGGCATTTGGTTTATTAGGAGACACTGACACTTCTCAGTAGTTAGGATACTGGTATTTGTCTTTTCAACTCCCAAGTGGAATATAGATAGATAGATTTTAAAATGCAATGATAGGATTAATTATCTTGGCACGGTATAATCTCAACCCTCATATTTTGAACTGCAAGTAGGGAGACATTTTAAACATTATAAAAAGAAGAGAAAATCTCTCCTGACAAATAAATGCCTTGAAAAATTAGATATTAGTATTAGCCAACTGCTTTTTCTTTTCAGAAATACTAAGATTGCATATTAGACTGAAAGGTCTCTGTTCCATGCTCCCTCCCAATGTTGCAAAAATAAGACTTAGGAACAGTTTCAAAGACAAAAGATCACGTGGAACACCCAGTTCTTCCCCTTATGGGAAATTTCTATTTTTTAACATCCCATTCTCCATCATTTCCTAATGTAAAATTACAGATTTTTTGAATTACCATATAAAACTGCAAAAAAATTACACTTGTGACCACAGAAGAGATAGCACATACTATCATTTTGATTTTAAAATGCATATATCTTTTATATTACCTGTCATTTTTATAATGCCTTTTACAAATTTAATCAATACATTTTAACATTCTATATACTTTAAGTGCAATATACAATAAATATTCACGTTTCATCTTAAACATGTTTTAGCCTTTAAATTGTTAAAGCTGCGGTGCCCTTTCAATCTACTTACATAATGTCATAAAATATACATTTCAAGGTAAATGAAGTCAGTTACTTCAATTTAGTCCCTCAAACTGGTAGTAAATGAGAGGTTAACACTATGGTGCCAAACCCATTATTGAGTAAATTTAGCACCTTGGACAGCTCTGTAAAATCTTTATTGCTTTCCTGACCTGCTCGTCATGTTCTGTCTGTGTGTTCAGTGGCTCTCAGCTCTGATTGAAAGGCAATATATTAGATCCCCAACACAAACACGCTTGGGGGCTAGTTCACTAGGAGCGTAATGACATGGAGGTGAGAGCAATTTTCTGGTCACCGAAATCCAAGCACCTTGCAGGTCCATTGCTCTAACTCATAGAGGACCCAGAAATTCCCTTTCTCCTTCCTATTTGCAGAAATAACTAATGGATACTGAATAGCATTGGCAAAACTCAGCCAAATTTGGTTCTCCCTTAAACCTTAAAGTTGGCCTCCTTATGAAGGGCATTTTCAAATGGGATGCATATCACTTACAGGTATAATGTCCAGGACTAAAAAAAAAAAAAAAAAATCCAGGTTTGCTCCCCTCCTGCCTGTGGGTCTGAGCTGAGGTTGGGTTGATGACCCATCTATGAAAATAGATCAAATGGAAAAACATGCCGCTCAGCCATCATGGCCCAAAGACGGATGTGACTTTAGGAAATGAGGCTGCCATGTTTCAGTTTCCAAGGACTGCACCACGACAAGAATGTTGGGTAGTAAAACAAGCAGGAAAAAAAGAGAAACAAATGGATGATGTCGTTGGAAAATTTCATCACCCCAAAATATATGGCACCCAAATGTATAGCATACCTTGATAATCGGAACTTTTCAAATACCCTAAATTTCAAAGATCTTGGAATTTATTTTTTAACTTGCCCAGTATTGTGAAAGTAATGATAATTAGAAGCCCAGTTCTCCAAGTGTCCAATTCTGGTACCCCTAGGGAGGCCCTTAACAAGGCCACTTCCTTATCTGCCTCCCATCCCACTTTTGACATCATGCATAAATATGTATTTGAAGTAGTAAATGAACATAGGCTCCAAAAGTCAAATCTTCATAAATAAATGAACTTGATCCTATTTTGTTTTCATCTTTCTGAAGAGCCACGGAAGACCATGGGGTATTACAGAGAGCAGCACAAACTGACTTTGATCTCAGGGGGGCAGGGTTCAATGTGCCTACAACGTAGTGAATCATTCACTGCTGCGGCCAGACAATACTGCAAACCAGAAGTGGGCAAATTATCTCTTCGCTTGCATTAAAAAGTAAAGGAATGATTTGGGAGGTATTGATTCAGACCCTATTGATTATAGAATGCTTTCTGCTCTCTGTGTGGGAAGGAATGAAACTATTTTATGGAGGGGGGGTCTAGCAGCTTACGGCAAGCACAAATGTTTATTGAGAACTCAAAACCCCTCTATCTCATTTTTGAATTTAGGACATTATATATGTCATAAGTAGTTACTGCAGTATGACAACTGTTTTATCTTATATTATAGAGAATTTAAAATTGAAAAATGCTAATATGTATCTAAAAGCTTGTCATTTCCAGAGTTGTTCCAGGGTTTTTGAAGAGGCTATGGTGACAGCAAAATGAATGTAATTATATCCCTATTTTCTGATCAGCCTCTGCAATATAGGAAAATTGAACAGCACTGCCTCTCTCGGTACAAATCTATTGTGTAAAATATTTAAATTGAAACTTCTCCTTGAAACTTTACCCACAGCAAAAAGTGGTAAACATACCTTCTTTCAAATCACGTTGCTAATCACAGCACCCCACTTACGGTTCCTTTTCTGATCATTCCCCCATTTTCCATGCAGTGTGCTTCACTTGGTTTGCCTCTTCACACATCGCCATGTAAATGAATCTGCAGAAAATGAGGGCAGACTGGAGGGAGAATGACTTCTTTGGGTTCCAGTAAAAAAAAAAAAAAAACCCTACTCCTACCCACTCTTTTTAGAGTACCTTATATTCTTAGACACTGGTGTGTCAGTTAAATATGGAAACCCACCAAAATGAATCGAGGAAGATATTTTTTCCTTCAATGGAGATGAGCAGCAAGCCTCGAGCTATGATAAGAAAGAATGAGCAATAGGAAACGACAAATACTATTGAAATATTCAAGAAGTCCTGCAAAACATAAAACCAGACTCTGCCAGTCATGAAAATCGGTGTCGAGGGGGCCTTGTAGGGACAGGAAAATCCCTTGGCCAGAGCCTCTGAGGAGCAGTGTCTTGCCTCAGTTTGTGGGCTGGCAGTACACCACGTGGGGTCCTGACTGCCACGCAAGGAAGCGAAACAAAGGGAGGTGAAGGCTACATGCTTCTAGTAGCCAAAGATTGATTGGAAATCCCGCGAAAATGACCTGTCTGATAAGGTCATGATTCCTGGAAGAAGCAATTAAGTGCAAAATAAACACATCTTAGGGATTCATAACATGCACTGAACGACATCGATTGTCGCAATCTAGTAAATGACCCCGGGATTGTATTCAGCAATAAACACACGAGGGTTTTCTCGTGCCCACGGCAGACGATTGAGTGATGTATTTTATCTTGCAGGACCAATGATGCTCACCTTTTGACTCGATTAAGTGTGTATGCGAACAGGGGCAGTGTGGTGATTTAGCGCCATTCCTGGGGTTCCCCAAGCGACTGTCTCTGAAGCAGTGCCTTGGCAAAGCGTGACCAGAGGGAACTGGCACTTGATCTCAGGCACAGGGAGTGACAGCCTGCCCTCACTCAGAGGCCTGCATCTGCTTTTGTCTCCACAGGAAGTAATCCTCAAAAGGGCCGCAGACCTGGTGGAAGCGCTGTATGGGATGCCCCACAACAACCAGGTGAGCGAGCGGCCAGGGCCCCACCTGGGTGCCCTCCCACGCCCAGCAGCAGCGCTCAGTTCCCGATCGCCAGGAGAAAGCTGGGCGAGTATGAAAACCACACTCGCGCGTTAAGATGCTGAGTGATCCCCGTATAGCAGGTTGTAAGGCTGCCCCATGAGTCTCTGGCAAATCTTTTACGGCCTCCCCCACCGCATCGTTTCTATATGAGAAGAGGTGCTCCCTTTAAGACCAGTCTCTCATGGAGGCATACTTCATAGTGGAGCAAGTGAGTGACTGCTGCTTCATTTTATTTCTCTCAGCTTCCTCCTTTCCCCCCTGGCAGCAAACTTAGGAAGAGAAAGAGGATTTTATGTCTTCTAAAAAGTTTAATGAGGCCCTAGCAGTATTGGGCGGGGGTGGAGGGGTGAGGGTGGCTCCCTTTAATAGAGCCACTCCACGTGTATGAACTCAGGGGCTTAAGAAACTTTGGGTCAGGCAAACTACTCACAACCTCTACAGCATTCAGAGGACTGAGTCCCACTCAACTCAAGGACAGACAGTCCTCTATGACCTGTGCTCAAACTCAACAGGAGAAATACATGACTGACATTCTCTTCAATGTCCCTCTTTCTCTCTGGAAATCCCACCCCGGTCCCGGGCTATGGGTGGAAGATTCAGAATCGTCTCTTATCCGAAAGCAGGCAAAGGCAGACCGATGCAGTTTGTCTTCCAACAGGAGACTTTCTTTAGTGAGGAAGCCCCCTCTCTGAACCCCAGGGCCCCGCCTGTGACATAGGGGTGATACTGATGAGACTTACACTTTGGGGAGAGGTCCAGATGTGGATGCAGTTTCATGTGTCAGTAAGCCCAGAGCGCCTTGCCTGGCGGGGAGCAAGCACTGGGGGCAACAGTGTCTTCGGGAGTCTGGCGGGCTAGCTAAAGGGGAGCCCTTCCTTTCCTTTGCAGGAGATCATTCTGAAGAGAGCGGCAGACATTGCGGAGGCCCTGTACAGCGTCCCCCGCAACCACAACCAGCTCCCGGCCCTCGCCAACACCTCAGTCCACGCGGGAATGATGGGTGTGAACTCCTTCAGCGGGCAGCTGGCTGTGAACGTCTCAGAGGCATCGCAGGCGACCAATCAGGGTCAGGAGCTGCTCTTCCTCCGCTAGATTGCCCCTCCCCTCCCTAGCCCCCAGCTCTCGCCTTCCCTTTATTCGGCGTTCTTTTAATTGTTTTTTAAAAAGAGACTCTATTTAACAAGAGGGTGTGCAGCCGACATCATCTTAGAATGTGGGCTCTAGCTAGCTATCATACCCGAGGGCCCTAGAGGATGCATGCATTTAGCCATCTATACGTTTGACTTCTCACCATAAACCACATGTGACAGATCGCAAAGAGGGTTGGAATTAAAGTTCTGAGGGGCCCAAACACATCATTTTCACCCAGGGAATAGAAACCTGTTAACGCCAGGGTACATCTCTTAGATTGGGATTTATTTCTGCTCCAAAATGATAATTTATAGGCCCTGCATTGCCACTTCTCACGGGCCTGCTAAGTATTTATGATCTCCCAAGAAATGTGTCTTTTGCTGGCTTCCCATTTTAATCACAGAGCTAGCACCACCAGGGCAGCCCATGAATCACCTGGCCCCTTCCCTCCGGGTTGCGTTAACGGACCAGGAAACAGAGACCTCACCTACCCCAAGAATCTGCCAGTTTTGCCACCTACCTGTATCCCTCCTCACCCCTGGTTTTGCCCCCACCCCTTAGGTTTCACCCGAAACTCAAGCAGCGTGTCGCCACATGGGTATGTGCCCAGCACCACCCCGCAGCAGACCAACTATAACTCTGTCACCACGAGCATGAATGGATACGGCACTGCCGCCATGTCCAATTTGGGTGGCTCCCCAACCTTCCTCAACGGCTCAGCTGCCAACTCACCCTATGCCAGTAAGTAAAGCTGTGTATCTAGCTTTCCTTGTCCTGGGGGGCCACTCACATTGGTCTCCTTGTCATCAGAGCCCCCATCCTGCAAGACCCGGGGGATGGTGTTAAGGCTCCATTGACTCCAGCAGAACTGCAGTCTTCTGTGCTGTCCTTGCTCCCTCCACAGGCTCTCTAACAGGCAGAGCCTGGTAGCAACCAAAAGAAGGGCTTTGAAAGGGTCCCTTCCTGTTTAGAAACTGGGGTAAGCTCACCTTTATAAATCATGGGAGAGCCAGAGTAGTCAGAACTGAAAATAAAAATTATGAATGGAAGCTCTGCTAGAGAGTTACCGTAATCCTTCTTTTAGCTTAGAAAACAAGAGCACCTCGTGTGTTTCATGGCAACTGAATATCTTGACTGAAAGAGTCAGAGGCAATGGTGTCAGACTTAAAGATGTCAGCCAATTGCACCACATTGAACATGTGACACCATACACAGTTCTTGTAACAATCCAGTCTCCCACATAAGACATCTTAATGGATTTACCACTTCTCATCCATGTCTCCCCATCTAGCAATTCCACCTGTAACTTTTCCAGTTCCAATTATCAGTATGTTTCACCCAAATTAAAAAAAAATGAGTCTGTTCTGAGTTTACTTTGTCAGTTAAATTGGTTTTAATTGATTTAAAACCCCGAATCACTAAAACAATTACAACAACCTAACTCACTGCCATCTAGCCATCACTGCTATGATGCAAAGCCCTGCTGGCATAGTGGTTACACGTTCATCTGCTAACCAGCAGTTCTCAACCTGTGGGTTGCAACACCTTTGGGGGTCAAACGACCCTTTTACAGGGGTCACCCGATTTATCACAACCTCAAAATTACAGTTATGAAGTAACAATGAAAATAATTTTAGGGGTCGGGTGGTGGTGTCTCCACAACATGAGGCAGTGTATTAAAGGGCCACAGCATTGGGAAGGTTGAGAAACACTGTGCTCAACCCAAAGTCAGCAGATGGAGTTTCTACTGTCGTACACAATAAGAGTTTCAGAAACTCAGAGAAGCAGGTCTTCTCTGCCCCATAGGGTCATCTGACCCACAAGAGCAGCGTAATAGAATTGCCAAAGCCAAAGCAAAGAGTCAGATGAAGATGAGTTTGACGCCTGGTTCTAACTAGTGGCATAGTGGGCTGCACATTGGACTGTTCACTGCAAGGTTAGCAGGTCAAAGTCACCAGCCACTCCATGGGAAGAAGCTGAGGCTTTCTGTTCCATTGCAGATTTACAGCCTTGGAAACCCAAAGGGGGCAGTCTGCTGGGAGTTGGAAGGCACTTGGTGACAGTGAGTTCAGAGTTTGGGTTCTAGTTGCTAAGGAAGGGCTCAGAGCAAGCTCCTTTCTTCTCCAAACTTCAACTCTTGCACCTGTAAGATGGGCTTGAGACTGATTCGGGATGTCGATGAGGTGGTGCATAGACAGCTTTTCCCCATGAGCAGCATAGCCTCTAAGTCAGGATCGGCCCCAAGGGATGAACAACAATAATAAGCACCGACGGGGGGATGCAGTGTAGTAACAACTACCTCATGCTTCAAACCTCTCCTTTTAGAAATAGGACTAGATTTTTTTTTTTTAATTAACTTGTTTTTTTTTTTTTTCATGTTTAGATTTCTTTTTCCTTTTGTGTTTGGTCTGTACTTACACAAACACATAGAAATCCAGCAAATCAAACAAACATATCTCCCTTCCTGCCCACCCCCCTGACACTTGTCAGAACTAAAAGAAAGAGGAGAGGGAGAAAGAGCACTCTTCCTTGTTATAATCCATGAAGAGTTGAACTTACAAGAGTTTCTGGTTCAACATTTACTGAAGAACCTCAGTACCCTGGCATTTTGTATTTGAAATGTACCGGAGGCGCCTATCTACAGAATCTCTTAATCTCCCCCGAGGACCATTTTCTAGATAACCAGGTTCATTTGGGACAGTGTGGAAGTCTACTCTGAAGTGTCAAACTTGGCCAAACTCCTAGGTCTCTGTAGACATCATGAAAAATGAGGGGCTGGCCAATGAAAGAATATCCCTGGCCTGAATACAAGAACCTTGGCTTAAAAAGACCAGTAACCGTGCCCTCTCTCATGGTGGACACAAAGAGGGTGGTGACCCTTTGAAGAGAGGACTGATAATTTCAAGAGAAACTATTCCGAAAGTATATGGAGGGGTTTCCCTATCTGGGTCAATTTTTTCCTCTGGGGATATGTCAGTCTATCTTCCTGATTTATATTGGTTTGAAATCAGAGGCTTGCGGAACATTTGAAGTTCTCCCCAAACAGTGTCCTTATCTTGTCAATGTTTGGGGGTTGGTTTCATATTAGATTATGATTTATCAAAGAATTGTTTCTCAGAGATCTTTCATTTTGGTGTTCTCCAATCCACTCAATCAGAGAATGTTTCAATCATGACCTGAAAATTAAAAGGTGGTATTCTTAATTAAATCAATAAACTAATTGCTATATGGTAGCAATTCAATTTAGGGGCTTGGATTGCTGTGCCTCCCCAAGCCGGGGCCGACACCAGGTGACTGCAGCCTGAGATTGCATCTGTCAGACTGTGAAACTTGCAACGTTTAATTTCCATTAATTGATTTCCTCAGTGCTCACGAATCTACTATTAAATTCTCAAATAGGCCCTCAGATGGGACGGTTTTATCTGCATAAATGCAAATAAAACAATAAACACAAAGCTCAGCTGATTTGAATTTTTGCCTCCATAATATTTAATTATTCATAAACCACTCATGTTGAAAAATTCCAAACGGAATGAAAAAAATAAAATAAAATAAGACATTCCACTGGCGCACACACTTGCTGGTGTGCTGGCTGGTGACTAATAATGTTGTAACAAATGGAGCTCCAGGACGATTGTTCACCCCATCCTTGCTAACCGCACGCCCCCCCCCAGCTCCCCACCTCTAAATACACATAATGATCGCATTTGCCAACGAGATTAATTGCCTTCCTCAGTGAACCAGCAGGATTTCAAGTCTACGAATATTTAAAAATCAAACCTCCAGTGCATGAGTTTTGCAATTTAAATGGGTGTTATTATTGAGTGTATTTTCACATTTACAAATCCTAAGAGATGTATAAAAATGCTGGCCTCATTAAAAGAAAAAGTACAGTTTAGAGCATGTTTCTGAAAACTCCAAGGATGGGAGCGCCGGGTTCTGCTCCATGAAGCATTTGTGCTTGGGATTTCAGTGCTGGGGCTCCCATCACCAGGGGTCATTTCCCCCCTTAGTGCAATTGCTGCTGAAGATCCACTGGAGTTCCACTTCCTTGACTTCCCAAAGCCAGCAGGTGGAGGGTAAGGCCATCTGAACAGCCCCTCAGGGCTCAGGTGGCCAGGCCTTTGCCCCTGGTGGGCAGGCTGAGTGCAGACGGCATTGAATCTGGGTGTGTGTCCTGGTCTGGTGGTCATGTTGCAAGGGACCTTTTTCTGGGGCTGGGCTAGCTGCATTTGCTCAGGTATCAAAAAAGCCTGGCCTCAGTCTGAACTCCAGGTGGCTGGAGACAGAGAATGAAAAAGGCAGGAAGATGCTGGTGGTGGCCAAGCAGTGTCCGTTGCTTATGAGATGAGACGGACATTAATGAAGCGGAGCAAGTATCTCAGATTTGGACTAAGGGCCTGACACGCTGCAAGCCCTCTTTTCCTTGGGAAGCGTAGAAAAGAACGGGTGAGCCTGTGGGAAGAGGAGTTGCCTAAAATAAGTAAGAGATTAACAGCTAACATTCAATGGCAAAGGGGTCTCTGGGTGGAGTAAAGGATGAATGTGCTAGGAGGCTAGTGAAGGCTGAGAGGTTGAGTTCACCAGAAGTGCCTCAGAAGAAAGACCTGGAGGTCTGCTTCCAAAAACATCAGCCTTCAAACACCCTATGGAGGGCAAATCCATTCTGACACATACTGGGTTGCCTTGAGTCAGCTAACTCAATGGCCCCTGGTTAACTTAAAGATGAAGATGCAAGCAGAAAGCATACACCTACCAAACTCTTCCTTGCCCCCTTGCAGGTAGCTCCTCTGCCTCTGAGTGGCCAAGGTTCTCCCATCATTGCTCATCCCTGCTAACATCAGACTGCGAGTGTTTGCATAAGGCTCCTGTCCTCTCATGTTCTAATTCACAAACATTTGTGTAAGGCTCCCTGGGGGAACAGGAAGAATTTGGAGCTCTGACTGCTGCTCTGCATTTTCCAAAAGTGCTTCACTTCACGCCGCAGCGCATCCACCTAGCTTGCTGCATCTGTCTCCATTGTGGAGTTGTCGCCCTAAGGAACACACAGTACAGAGAATCAGGATGCATGCACAGACTCGGACACATATCCACACATCAACGGGTGCATGACGTTAAAACCCAAACCAAACGCATCAAGCTGATTCTGACTTGAGAGTCACCCTAAAGGACAGGCTAGAACTGCTCCTGTGGACTTTGGAAGCTGTAACTCCCTACAGAAGTAGGAAACCTGATCATTTTCCCCTGGAGCAATGGTGCTTTTGAACTGCTGACCTTTTGGTTAGCAGCCCACTACACAACCACTATGCCACCAGGGCTCCTGTAGGTTCAGTTGGAGTCCTTCAATTCCCCTTTCTTATATCTCATTCCCTCTCCAGCTGGCCCCTGTCTGTCTGGCAGAGCCCAGCCCCTTTGCTGGTGCCTCAGTTTGATCCCCACCTGGAGTGTTTCCTGAGTGCCCCTCTGAGAAGCTCTCTCTGACCACCAGCACCAACCACTTCCCTGCCCTACCTGCACTGGGTTATCCCCTCACCTTTGTCAGTAATGGGAAAGGCAACCAGTCACAAGGAGTGAAGTTTTGAGGGGCTAACTGGAAGGTTGGAGCTTTGAACCCGCCACCCACTACCAGGGAAGAGAGATGAGGTCGTCTGCCTCCATCAAGCCCACAGCCTCAGAAACTCTCTGTCACTGCTGAGTCAGAATCAACCCTTGTAAGAGTGCAGTGCCCTCCTGGCTCCTGACCCTGGGCACCCCGTGCCTCGCACATTGCCTGGCATGCCGTGGCCCTCAAGGTGATTCTATCTCCTTGTGATCCCTTGTGTGTCCGAGTAGAACTGGGCTTCACAGGGTTTTCAACTATTGAGTTTTTTGAAGTAGCCGGGCCTTTTCTTGTTTTTCTTTCTGGAGGCACCTTTTGCCAAGGTGAGGGGAAGGATGGCAAGCGGTTCACATCCTGCCTCCTAACAGGCAGACAGACCCACGATCACCGATGACGAGATGCAGTGCCTGCAGGCAAGGCACCTTGAAGGCAGACAGTCAGCTGAGGAGACTGTCGGACAGGGCAAGTTCTAGCCAGAAGGTTGTGCTGAGCAGGGTGGCCTGCCCAGGGTCAGCACCCCACCTCCCATTCAGAAGGCACAATGGGGAGCCAAGCTGACACCTCCTTTCCCTTTGCCCCTTGTAGTTGTGCCATCCAGCCCCACCATGGCCTCCTCCACAAGCCTCCCCTCCAACTGCAGCAGTTCCTCCGGCATCTTCTCCTTCTCACCAGCCAACATGGTCTCCGCTGTGAAACAGAAGAGTGCTTTTGCGCCAGTTGTCAGACCCCAGACCTCCCCGCCTCCCACCTGCACCAGCACCAATGGGAACAGCCTGCAAGGTAAGCGCAGGCTCCACTCACCTACAACCTCTGCCCTGGTCACTCCTTCCCAGGGCCTCTCTGCAGCCTGCTTGCTGCTCTAGCCCTCCATCGCCTTTCTGTTAGATGTCTGTGCCCTGGCCCTAGCCTCCCTCCGGGCTGAGCGCTGCCCAACCAGCCCTCTCTCTGGCTCCAGCAATTCCGCTCACGGGAGAGGCAGCTGTGTTCTGACACAGGTTCGGGTGTGCCGGAGAAGAGTGTTTCCACTTACTAATGCCTCCGTTTCTCTTTTCTCCTCTCTCATTCCCTGTTGTCGCCATTATCAGACCAGTCTTTTGTGGACTCTAGCAAGTTCTCCACTACAGGGTCTCTCCCGGGACTGGCCTTCTCCTGAAGTAGGTCATGCATCCTTCCCTTGTGTTGCCTGTGTCCAAGTGCACTTGTGCGGGGTAGGGAGGGGGTGAGCAGCCCATAGTCCCTCTGAGTCCTGCCACTCACTGCCAGAAGCCCGAAAACCCCAAATCCCACGAGACCATTCGGGCTCCTATGAAAATATTCCAGCTCTCTCCCACCAAGGCAAATCAAAAGCAATGGAGGTGATTTCTTTAAATCCTCAGGAGAAGGGGAAAAGAATCCACCATGTGAAAACAGAGTTCTATTATTCTGATTTTTTTTTCTTAATGTGCTGGGCACCATGCTGTGGCATGTTTCCATTCATTCTCATGCATCCCCCTTAGCAGGCAGGTAAGAGGAAGTACTCAGAGCTCCCATTTCACAGGTGGGAAAAGAGGTTAGAGAGGTCCCAGTGCTGACTTCTGACAGCTGATACCTAGCTGATACCTGCCCTCAAACACGGCTTCAGAATGTCACATCCGCTTTCCTCCCCCAAGGCCCCGATTACTCACAGTGTGAAAATACACAAACCCAAAGACAGCGGGGGTGAGGGGTGGTGGGACCATGAGATGGACGAGATAATTAGCGACTATTTATTGAGCCCTTAATGATTCCAGGCACTATGCTACAGGCTGGCCAAGCTTTCACCTGGCTAGTCCCAATTCGGGATAAAGCACAAGAATGATACCCTTCTGCACAATCCTGTGGGTAGAGTTCAAGCTTAGAAGCAATCAATAGCTGCCCGCAGACACAACTATTACATGGTGCAGATGAATGTAACACACACACACACACACACACACACACCACCGAACTCTCAGGTTCTGAGTCCTTAGCTTCTGCTGGTGCTTATGACTCCCCAGGGAATCTTCCTTCCATCACCTACTCTCCGTTTGCCATTGGCGAACATTACAGAGGTGATGGAGGGCGCGGGAGGACATTCATTCATGTTCACATTTAAGGAGGTGGTGCTGATGCTGGACCCCACCCATCCATGTTCTCTCTGGCCTCTTTTGGCAGCCCCACAGAGGGCAACCCTGTTCTCATTGTGTAGATAATGGCATCAAGGCCCAACTGACCAAGGTCATGCATCTAGTGACTGCCGGGGTCAGAGCTGAGAGCAATGGGACTCCTTCTTGTGGCTCTTAATTGCTACCTCCTCTGCCTCTTGCCAATTCCCTGGTCACGTTCTTCAGAAAACGGGCCTCAGGTCTGCACAGCGCGGCCCAGAACCAGCACTACACTTGCCTCTTGTCCATGCCATCACATGGGTTCTGACTCCTAGTGACTCACAGGACACAGGAGCTCTGCTTCATGGGCTTCTTGAAGCAGCAGCCCTTCCGGGAGCAGACTGACTCCTCTTTCTCCATTGGTGGGCTTGAACTGCCAACCTTGCCCCAATACTTCACACCCCGCCGCTCCCCAACACACACTGGCAAATTCCTTTTCTTAGTGGGAAGAAGAAGATGACCTGCCTGTAGGGCCTGTCCGGCGGTATTATCCACGACAGGAAGTGTCCACCCCACAAAGCGAGTTGCCTGACCCTGCAAGTCTGACATTTTTTCAGCTAGGACTAATGCAGGCCATGCCCAGGTGCCCTTCCAGCCACCAAGCAAGCCTGTGGTTTTCAAGATGAACCTGATTCCTGGAGACCCTGGAGAAGAGAGCAGATGGCCCAATAGGGTTGCCGGGACTCAGAATCATTCTGGAAGCAGACTCCTCCACCTCTTCTCTGAGGACTGGTTGGTGGGTGTGAATTGCTGCCTGTTCAGCTAGCAGCCGGACTCCCAGCACTGTGACACTCACAACACTTGCAGCCAGCACCTGAGTCTACAGAGCACACCCATCACCCCTGGATGTGCAGTTTTAATTGGGCTTAAACACATGGGAAACACAAATCAGTCATCCTGGGGCTGCCTGTGAATGTCCTCTTAAAACATAGATTGGACATTGAAAAAAAAAGACAGGCTGAAGCTCTTAGTCAACAGCTCTGTTGGAGTCCATGAGAAGAAGATCCCCTGCTATTTCAAGGTCAGGAGCTCTAGCCCAAGGATCCCTGGTGGTATAGTGGGTTAGGTGTTGAGCTGCAAACAAGAAGATCATTGGTTAGAACCCACCAGGGGAAACGATCTGCTTCTGAAGCGCTTATAGACGGGTCAATTCAGAACTATAGGGTGGCTATGAGGTGAAGTGGACTCTGTAGCAGTAGTTTTTATTTTTTGTAGTATTTTTTCATATCATGTGGGTCTAGGAGGCAGAGCGAGGAACTGAAAATACAGGCTAGGCCCAGATTTTAGAACCATCAACCTTCTGATAGTATAGAGACCTGTGTGTGTGTGCCTGTGTTTGCAGTAATCATGAGGCTATAAGGCAGGAACCCATTCAAAGTCTGCATTTCTCTGGACAGATTCTCAAAGCCTGGAGACCTTTCTCCTCTTCTAAGCATGGACTGACTCTCCAATATTTCTAGCACATAGGCAGGAACGGGGGGGGGGGTTTGGGTCTTTGTCTGGCCAGGCTTCTTAGCTGTGGAGGACACAGCTCTTGCCTTCGGCTGAACTAGTGTCCAAGCAACTGTTCCTGGATGTTCCCTGTCCCGATGCCCTCATCCAAGGATTTGGGACATGAGGTATGTGCGTGTATGGACAGGGGTGGGGGAGGTGGCTGCTGTTTTCCTAGCACTATCCCAAATTTTAGGGGCTAATGGTAGTGGAGGTATGAGTAGAGAAACTTGGGTCCAATTTAACTGACAGCTTTTACTCAAAGAGATTTCTGGGTGAATCCAGGGATGAATGTGATGGACTCCTAACCCAAAGACTGGAGGTTCAAGTCCCCACAGAGGCACCTTGGAAGAAAGTCCTGCTTATCTGCTTCTGAAACATCAGCCATCAGAAGCCCTGTGGTCTTGTCTGAGGTTTCCAGGAGTAGGAAGGGACCCCGTGGTCACGGGATTGATTACAGGTGGTCTTACTTCACTGCCTTCTTCCCAGTACAACTCCTGACACCCACCACATGCCGCAGGCCAGGCACGTATCCTCCCTCATGGCACACCGCTTATAGCAGAGTCCCTTGCAGGTGGCCAATGCCACCACTTTTAAGGGGACTTCTACTTGGAACTTTGGTGCTTCCCCTGAGGAAAGTGGCCTCCCGACAATGGGCCCCAGAGTTTGCCCAGAAGGCAAACTGTCACAAAAAAAGCCTACAGGTCAGTATAGCATTTGAGGGTAAGAATCTCAGAGGCGTTTTAGGGTGCCTCCTTCTCCTCTTCAGTGTTCCTGTAAGAATGAGTTCCGTTACACCCACCTCATTCAGAACTGTGACCACAAAGACAGGCCAAGTCAGGAGGACAGAAGTTTGTGAAACATATTGATCATGTAAACAAGATTATAGGTGACACATTAAGCAGCTTAAGTGTTTGAAAGGCGTATTCGCCTCAAACGACCACCCTGTTAAGTATACATTCCCCTTTGTTTTGTTTTGTTTTCCATCCTTCAAACTAACTCCTTAGAGATCATTTTTTCACTGACCTTCTCATAGCCTCGTGTAATTACTATGTGCGTGTCTATCCCGTCCACAAGGCATCACCCAAACCTCACCACGGGGAGCAGCAATGAACAAATGAGGGCTTGTTTCCAGCCTGCCTTCTGCCTTATTGCACTAGTTCCTCCACTTGCTCATTGATGTGGGTTGCCCTTCACTCCCATTTTACAGATGTGGAAACTGAGATGAAGGAAAAGTCAAGAGGGCTCATTCAGAGTCACTCAACAAATGAATTGGGAAGCCCAGGGCTGAAGTGCAGGTGAATTGAGATGGCTGTGCCAGTCTATCTTGTAGTCAAGCCAGGGACGCTGGTGGCTCAAGGGTACCTTCTTACTTCCCATGTAAGGGGTCTGTGAACCTCAGCACAGTCCCCTCTCTGTCGTCGGTGGAGGCTTGCATTTCATTGTGATGATGCTCCAGTGCTGGCAGACCTTCCCGTCTAAGATGGAGTAGGAAGAAGGACCAGCTCATCAACTTGAGAAAGTCAGCCCATGAATCCCCTGTGGACCACAGTGGTTTGATCCCATTGTGCAGGGAGTTTCCCTGAGTTAAGGGGTGATATCACAATGGCTAACATTAACAAAATATTTAAAACACTGAGTTAGGCTGTGCGAGGTACAAAATCCTGACCCCCAAACAATCGGGGATGGGACACTGCCTTTAAAATGGCAGATGTATGTGTGAGGGGAGGGGAAGATCGGGGAGCATGTAGAACAGCCTCGTGCACAAGGTGGCCTTTCAGCTGTATCTTGGATGAAGACAAGGAGCACCCAGGAGTGGTGCATTGGGGAGGGACCCATCTTAAATGCAAGGACTAAGGGTCACCTTTACCAAGGAGCAGAAGTGGGAAGGTTCCAGACAACGTGCAGGAACTAGCAATCAAGTTATGCCTCACCCAGGATGCTGGGCCTCAAGAGTGAATCAGCCGGCTTAGGTGGAGAGATGAGGGCCTTATTGGAGGTCCTGCATGTCCTTCTTGGATGTCTTATTAATTCCATTTCTACAAATTCGAACAGGCTTTCTCTCCCACCTACATATGGCCTTGACAATATAACATATGCCCAAGACATTCCCCCTGCCTTTTTTTCAGGATAAAGCAACTCCTGCCTCAGCACTCTGGGACCCCACAAGATGTTCTATCAAAATCAAAATGTTATGCTCAAACTATCTTAGAAAATACTGCTCGCTTCAACCGCTCCCCTGGAGACAGACAGTGCACATAGTTTAGTGAAGGCGTGGAGACATCTTGCAGCAAAGGAAGGAGAGCTACCCCCCTTAGCTTTTTACACTTAGTTGGCCCCAGAACTTTCTTCCTGACTTGAAGACCAATTAACATCCCGTGACGTGACAGACTTTGGCAAATGCATCCATCCTTAGGACTTAAGAGAGAGCAATGCCAAGAGGAAACCTTCCCAAGGCTTTACCTAGTGACGTCAGTGAGAAATCCACATCTCAGACGTTCTCTGTGTGTGGGTCTTTGTTGACCAGAGACTTGAATCCTAAATGACACTCAGCCATTGCACGGTGGTGGCATCTTCCTCTCCCTCCCCTCATCTCCCCCCCCCCTCCCCCTCCCGCAGAAGGCCTGGATTCTGAGCAGTTTCAGGCCTCAGGTGATTTCATTCCTCAAGAGAGAGGGGGGGGGAACCAAGAGGGCAGTCACTGAGTCATCAGAACCCCTTCCTCTGACCCCACCCATTTAAAGTATCAGATTCTAAATCCTAACCACATTCCGGTCAATCGCGGCAAGGAAAATTGGGGCAGGTTTGTGGGGAGTGGGGGTGAGAACTGAACACAAAACACAAAAGTCACGCCTCAAACACTGCACCCGCATATTGATCTTGTTTTGTTTTTGCCTTTCTTTCTCCACCTTGTGGAAGCCCAGGCCGGCAGCCCCACCTCATTCCGGAGATCCTGCAGGCGGGCAGTAAATCCAGAGCAGTTGTCTTTGTGTCCTGCATCTGCTCAGCCTGTGCAAGCTCTTCCCACTCTGCCCGATTAGCTCATACTTCGGACACATCTGCTGATGTGTGGGGAAGACAGGATTCCACGTGCACTGCCAGCTTCTCTCAGCCCTGTAAAACTTCCCACGTTGCCTTTTGTCCTTATCAAACATCACAACCCTAATTAACAAGGTATCGTCCTTCACACCAATAGTTTGGTTCGGAGCTTCTGTCGGAGAAGAGGCTGCTGGGGAAAGTGAATCATGCTGTCTTATGATTTCTTGGCCATGGGCTCCCCAAGAGTGTGGTGCCCTCCTGGGAATTTATATGTCCCCACTGGACTGGCGAGGACAAGTCAGCAGCATTTCTGGAATCTTCCAACTCTCACCCATTTAATTAATCTTAATGATTTAAGTACAGATTGGAGAAGGACAGTCCCCCCGATTCAGGAATTACCCTGCATTCATGGGTCAACAGAATTCTTTAGGAAAATGGCCTGTTTTGAAGAACCTACACTCAGAGGCCACGGATAGTAAACTTTAATGCAGAACTTGGTCATCAGTGCTGTGCATCTAGGATGGAGGTTAGAGACAAGACTGTGTCTTAGGGAGCGCTGACAATCCTTCCCCACACCGTGTACCCCAGGCTGCACAAGAATCAGGGTCTTTCATGCCCAGGAGAGGCCAAGCTTTCCTCAGACACTTTAGGGCATTTATGATCAGTAAAGGAGAGGCAGGGATGTGTAAGTAGGCTGGTCCAGTCAACCCTTTAGCACCCTTAAGTTTTTGTTTGTGGCTTTTCATTTCAGCTACATGCTAGCATGTGCAAACTGGGCTAGTTCATCTACCTATTCCAACAAACCAATAAACCAACAAACTAAAACCCACCTCTCTCCTGAAACATGCTACTTCTGGGATGAACCTGGAAAACGTTCTGCAGAGCCTAATGAGTCAGTCTCAGAATGTCCAACTGTGGGCGAGTGAACTGAGGACTGGAACAGGCAGAAAGAGATTAGTGTCGCCCCTGGGCTGGGGGAGGGGGACGAGAATGAATGCCATGTGGCGGCGGGCTGCTCTTTGCAATGACAGAGTTTGGGAAATTAATAGTGCAGAGGGTTGCCAAAAGGAGTGGTAATAATCACCCACACCCCCAACCTTTCTTGAAAGCGGTTCAGAAGAGCTGGCGACTCTGAGCTGATTTTCCTGTATCCAAGCATGTGTGGGAGCAGGTAGTTGGAGGCATGGCCTTGGGGATCCCGCTGTCCTTATCCAGAGCACTCAGCTGTCTAGATCCTGGGCCTGAGCTCTGGGGCTTGTCATGTTCCAGAGCTCTAGCCTGGCACCATCACAACTAACTCTGCTTTGGGACTGCGACGGCAGCTTTTGGTGGCAGTGTAACGGGTAGCTAATTAATCAGATCCCCTATTCAGTTATCCACACACTATTTGTGTACATCTCCCAATTCTATATTTGGCCAGCCACATGGGATATTCTCAAGGTCAAGCTGATAGATTTTGGCTCTGTCCCTAAAACAAGCTCACAGGAATTTGGTCAGCTTCTTCCGATGGTATGTGTCCTATTCATTGGATAACACCGTAGGGAACTGCCCTCCCCCAAGCAGACACTTTGAGTAGATCCTGAGGGTGGGGCTTGGGGTGGCGGGGGGGGGGGGGGGGGGGGGGGGGGGGGGGGGGGGGGGGGGGGGGGGGGGGGGGGAGTAAGGCTGAAGTACCGCAAGGAATCTACAGAGGGGCCTGCCTTCCCTCACGATGTCTAGAGCCACCTCCAGCCTGGATGCGTGGCCCCTCAGGGGACACAGAACTATGCTGAACTGTCACAATGCAAGGACCCACCCCTCCCTCGCCTTGGCTTAGAAGTCACATCATCTTGTATTCTCAACACCAGGCTCCCCATGGAAATTATGCCCTGGCAGGCAGAATCCCATCTAGGACTACTCAAATCCCGAGGGGCGGGGGCAGCATTTCTAAGGGATCCCAAATCTTAGGGGGTTTAAGTTGACCTGCATTTGGCAAGAGGCAACTTCCTGTTTCTAAGAAAAAAGGCTTATGAGGACTTACAAAGAAAGACTCCAGGAGCTTTGGGCTGCAAACCGGCTCTTGCAAAAACAACATTTGGATGATTTACGTGCAAATGAATCAGAAACATGTGGATTGAATTTCCTTGTGAATACAGATGGGTTTAAAAATTAACGGAAAAAGTGTTTGGCAAAATACTTAAAAAAAGAATTTTTAAAATTCGGATCTGAAATGTCAGAAGGGGGGTGGTGCAGAGGGCATGGGGACTGGGTTCTGAGACTCACCTTGCTTCCCTATAACTCCATGGGCTTTGATGGTAGTTTTTTTTTTTTAAAGGGTGGGGTGGTCAGGGAAGAATATGCTTCCAGACATGATAGTTGAGAAATGAAGAGGCTCACTTCCTAGACCCAGTCATCACTGACAAGAGCATTAATTTAAATTTGGGACTGTCATAAAGTGAACAGGGCTTTTTTTCTCTCCCCTGACAGGACACTAAGCCAGTCTTGGGAGCCAAAGATGGCTGCCCCCAGCTTCCCAGGTAGGCCATCCGTCCGGGATGGTGTTTGTTTGAAGGAAGAGGAAACAGGCCCAGGAAAGTTAGGCAGTGAGCATAAGGCAGTCACAGGGGAGTTTGCTGGCAGAAGGGGCAGGTCCAAACTAGCAAGTGCTAACGTCTCTCGGCAGGCATCCCCAAGGTGGTGCCAAGGTTGATCTGCTCCACAGCACTTTGGAAGAAAGGCCTGGTTGCTTTAGAAAAGCAGGCATCAACCACTCTGGGGAGCTCAGTTTCACTGTGTTGCACATAAGGTGGACTTGGCCTCCCTCACATCCTTGTCTTGGTGTTTTGTGCTGGCAATGTCAGAGGTGCAGAAGCACAGGCCTGGGGCTGTGCACCATTTCATTCAACTCGCCAACCGTCCTGCAGGCTCTGCTTAGTGCACCGTCCAGCAGAGGGCCCACCAGTGCGTGTGGACATGCAACTAGTTCATGGGGAGGGGGTTTTCCTCAGGAAACAACAAAACCCGAAGTACAGTCAGGGGCTGGTCACCCAATAAACCAGGTACCCAGAGCCTCTCTCATGTTTGCTTACTAATCTGTCGTGAGCGGTTTGCCAGTTTTTCACCACATCAAAGAGTCTGCTTCTTGGTGTGGCTGGCACCCATTTGCCCCTCACCTCCCACAGAACTAAACGCTCTTCTCAGGTGTTCAGTCCCTGCCAGGACGGATTTGCCAGTCTGTCGTGAGCAGCTTCACTCTCCCCACTGCCTTATCTGCAGTGGGCACTCTCACACGATGGGGCGCAAACTTTGGCAATCCGTTCCCCACGATGAGCCACTAGGCACCAGTCATCTCTGGTTCACCTTGCTTATTGGGTCATCTGCCCCTGGGTGTCTGAGTGTAAGCTCTCCCAGAGCATCCGACGTGGCCTCTTCACTCGCTAGGGACAACTGGAGAGATCTGGGGGCTAGCTAGAACTGTCTCTCTCTTTCCCAGCCCTCACCCCAGCTTCCCCTGTTGTAGTTTACCAGGAACAGGCAGCGACTGCTGCAGCCCTGTGGAAGCCTTTCTGCAGAGTCCATGCAAGCTAGTCTTCCCCACCGTCTCTGTGGGCCCCGTGTGCAATGCCTACTGGCCCTGCCTTTCCTTGGGGCCCAGCCCAGTGTAGAGAGGAAGGCACTCACAATGGCGGGCTCTCTCAGCTGCACAGATCCTCCATGAACACAGCAGATGCAGGGAGCCAGGCTTTTCTGTCGAAATCTCTAGCACTTAGGATGGACCAGTTTGTAGCTTACATTTTTATTTTTATTTTTTTTAAGTGAAGGGGGAAGGGGAGAAAGTGACAAGTACAAAATTCTCTCTCTCTTTTTTCCTGGCAAAGCTCTGGGCAGCAACTTTCTCAGTGGTATTCAAACTATGCTGTTTTCCAGTTATGTCTGAAAATTGAAATCAGATTTGGAAGGATGTTGGGAATATTCTGTTCTGTTCAAGATTTCAAGATCCACACACTGGCTTCCATATTACCATTTTAATATTTATATTTATATTTCATCACAAGACCTCATTTCAATAAGAACCCGTCTGTGGCTCCTCCTTAGCTACCATAATCTGTGTGGGTGTTGTGTGCTGGTGTCTCCCCCCTCCCCCCACACCGTGAGAAGTTTGGATGGAAAACCATTGACGTTTGTCTTTTCTTTCAACAGCGATATCTGGCATGATTGTTCCTCCCATGTGAAAGAATTGCCTTGAAGAATTTTATTAATGAAGAGGTTGGATTCTGCTACAGAGAGTAATCTGATACAAGTCCCCGAGTGGAACTTTTAACTCAGGCCTTTTTAAGAGGAATCACAATAACTGCAGATTTTTAAACAAACAAAATCACCGACCTTGCAAATACTGAAATTGGAAGGGATCTGCAAGAGCAGGGTGTTGGTTCATGTTGTACCTCCCCAGTATCGGGGAGACATATTTATTCTGTGCTGATGAAAAAGCAAATCCACAACCCCCCCCCCCTTCCTTTCTTTCTATTTCCTTTCTTTCCTTTTTTAAGCTTAACTCTGCAATCATTGGTCTTTTTATAAACCATAAAGCTCTATCCAAGGGACACTATAAAAAAGACTTCATGTTTTAATTTATGATGTTTTTAAAGCTGTGTAAAGGGAGAATGAAGTGAGATATTTACAAAAAAGTTACAAAAGGAAAAAAAAAAGCTTGGATGGGACAGAATAGGAATGCCAGTTAGATTTTTTTTTTTTTTTTTTTTTTTTTAGAAAACTAAGGGTCGGCTTTTGCGCCTTAAAGCATATCAAATGGTAGTTAGCTCCGCCAGTGCATTTCCCTATCTAACTTAACATGCCACCCCTTAGCAGTGCAAGCTTCTTTATCTCTTTCGTATTGTTGTCTTAAGTAACGGTGTAAATAAGTGCAGCTGGAACGTGAAAGAAGCGCTGTAAGTGATCACATTTCCCCTTCCACACAGAAAAGTCCAGTGCCTCCAGACAGATCGTTAAAACTGCATCTTTAAATCGGTATCACGCTCTTTCACTTAGGCCAGCATCTTTGGAAGCCCAAGGCCTCTCTCTAGAGCTTGGGGGCACACAGACTGGCATGTGAACCCTAAATCTCCTTTGGGACTTAATGGAACAGGGTCCAGGCAGGGAGTTCCACGTTCAGCCTCGCAGTTACCATGCCAAAATCTCATGCGTGCACCCCCACCATGCGCACAGAAAAGGCTGAAGTGGTCCCCAGACTCCCAAAGCCCACAGCCCAGAAGGGCGACCTGGCCGCATTCTAGATTTCCCACGCGGGAGCTCGCCTGTACCAGTGGCCCCCATGTAAGGGAGAGACACCACTGCCACAGGCGAGGGCGTGCTGTGGAATTCATAGGAAAAGGAAATGGGGAGGGAGGGGGGAAAAAGGAAGGAAGGTGGAGACCTCCAAAACTTGAGTTTTCTGTCCTATGGGAAGTTTTGCTCTCAATATCTGGGAAGTGTTCTTAAAACTGAACAGCAGAGATACAGCAGTGCTCTGAGGATGCGTGTCTCCCCTCTTTTTTCCTTTGCTGTTGTGTTTTTGTATGTAGTTATAAATACTGTAGATCTTTTGTGATTTTTTGCCAAAGTTGTTGTTCTATTTATACATTTTAACGTCTTAAGACAGTTTTTGAAGATCACAAAAAGATTTTACTGCATATTTTGCAAAAAAGTAAAAAAAGCTCACTACCTTTAGCTTGCACATATTTGCGACATTAATTAAAAGGCTTTTTTTTTGTTTTAAAGGGGATTTTGTAAAATATCCATATAAATAATGTATTTATCTTCAGAATTTGTACATTGCTTTCCCCCTTCTTCTCCTCCCCCTTCCCTCTCCCCTCCCAGTTTATTTTATTGTGTATGTTTGCTCTGTGAAAAAATGCGTATTTGTTTGGTCACCTACAGTTGTATTAGCTGTTTCAATGTAATTTTTAAACGTTTCATTTATAGTTATTTTTAGTATTGTTTTAAACCATACTTCAATTTTTTTATTTCCACCCAAAATCCATTGTCTATTTTTGTATTATTTGTAAGTTAAGAAGTTTTTTCCCCCCCCAATATATGGCAAAAAAAATAGTAGCATATTATTCTTGTAGCATTTAGTTCTGTCAATTAAAAGAAATGTATCCTTTGCTTTGGAAGCTTACAAAAAAAACAAAAAAACTAATACTGTTTTACTCTATTAATATGCATGGAATCTCTCCCTTTGGAGTGACGCATTTTGTGCATTAAATTCGGGGGAGAAACTTCATAGAAATCAATGAACATACTTTCTTTCTTAAGTCTGCTTGTATATTTCCTCTGTCTTTCACATAAATATAAACCAGCAGATTGGATGCCTTAACAATGCAAATCATACTCATTTCACTCGTACATTGTGTCTGTGCACCGGAACTGTCAGTCATCACTAACATTCTAAGAAAAAAGAAAAAGAAAAAAAAAACCAACAACAAAGAAATCGAAAAGCACAAAAGAACTGTTTTGTTACCTTAAGACAATGTAACTTTTTCTAGTAGAGCAAGAAATCATTTACAACAATGCTGCAACTGTGCATGCCCCATATGGATTTTGCAATGGTTTTCACTAGACTGTCAGAGTGCGATTTTTATGGGTGGGGGTGGGTGGGGGTGGGGAGCTGAGGGAGGGAAGGGAAGGGAGGAAAGCTGAATTTTTCATGGTGAGAGATAATAATGATGATTAATAATAATAATAAAACAAAACTGGAAAATGTAAGCAACATGGACGCTTTGCTTCTCGGTACTCAGAAAGGTTGTTTGAGTTCATGTGGTAAGCACTGGCTTGAAGATGTGTACAATTTAAAGCCATATTTTGTCTGGTGAGCCCCTTAGCTGTGGGTGAAGGAAGAGTCCGCCGGTGCGGCGTCCGGCCCCGACCTTGACAGCAGACGCGACACCCATCTGCCAGCCATGTGCAGTGGTTAGAACTTCTCTCGAAAGCCCAAAGAGCCTTTAAAATGTGTATCATTTGTGTTTTGTTGCTTCTATTTATATCGATTAGATGAAAAGACGTTCTGGCCCTCTGCCCTTCTTTCTTCTACATCAACCTTCCTTTACGAGGTAAAAGATGTTCCCCTAAATATAGAATATGGCTTTAAGAAGAAAATGATATGGGGACTTAAATTAAGAGTTCAGTGTTGGGGGAATAAAACAAAATGAAATAGATACAAAGCTTCTGGATGACTGGATTGTGAACGAGCCCTGGCCTCACATTATACTAGGATGCAGCTTAACAAAGTCATCTCTAAATCTACTAACCTTTCACCTTCTTATTGAAACTTTTTGAATAGACACACACTGTACAGTTCAATTGTTAGAGAATCTAACTACTGTAGAGATTGTTATAATTTTTTTTTTCAAAAAGTCAAGCTGTAAAAACTTTTCAACTTTCACAATATTTAATTAAAGTTACTTCCTGTCTGTGATGGCAGCTCCTAGTTGTGTGTTCATTTCTGTATTTCAGACCGGCTCAAGCCCAATGGTAATTTAAATGGCCTGTGTTTGCAATGATGCAGAGCAGTGCTGATACCCGGAGCAAAGGAATTAAAGGTGGTCCTGGGATACCCCTTTTCTTTGAAGGTCCTTGGGGATTTGCTAATCTGGGATGCAAATTGAGTACACGCAGCGTATTGCTGCCCTCTGCCGGCAGTAGCCGGACGTGCATGCTGGTCCTATGGAAGAGACTAGAACCCCAGCAACTGCCTCAGGCCTGCTGTAAGATCCCCTTGCAGTGATTGGGTCCGGAAACCAGTTATTCGAGAACTCCATCCTTCATGCTACAAGTCTGAACTGGGCTCTTCACATGCAGTCGTTAATTAATCCCAGTGAGCCTTCTGGTTAATTAATTATGCTCTCTGATTCGTTGATGAGGACGTGTGGGTGAACTCAGAACCTTCTCTGACCTATATTTTTAAATCCTCTGTGCAAAAGAACTTGCCCTGTTGGACAAAATCAAATTCATATGGAGCAAGATATTCTATAAATGGCCATTGGGCCCATTCTCATGTAAAATTATTCACTTTAAAGACTCATAATCATAAGTCTTTATAATTGCACCTTGAAAGCTTTTCCTACTTCTGTGATTATTGGACATGATAAGGTTAACGATGCTTGGAAAATGCCTCAAAGACTAAGCAAATAGGCTCCAAACCAACAAACTTGATGGCCAAGGCTAATAGGTCATCACCCACCCACCAGCACAATCATTCATGGCAGGCACTGATGATGTACACTGCCTCTGGGATACAGCGATTTTGGGGTAATAAAAGCAAGCGTGGGCCAGAAGTTAATAACTAGTGGAATTGGCATCCCTATTTTTAAAAAGTAATAGAATACAAGTTCATTAATTTTGGTAGCCAATGTGCTTCTTAAAAAAATCGTGGGCCATTTGAAGCAGAAGAATGAAAACAAAACAGAACCTGAGCCCCCTGCCCTCAGGATGTTCTCAGCCTCAGACAAGATATGCCTGTCCAAAGTGAGAGGCGAGAGTGCCTGAGGAGTGAGGCCAGCACTTCCCCAAATTAAAACTGAAGCCCCACCTCTGACACCTCAGATAAACTGGCTTGAACTATTGATTCATTTGTTCATTCCTTTGTGCATTCATTCAAACCTTGAGGGGCTTCCATGTGTCTGGTATCAGAAGAGACACTGTGCATTCAAAAGCGAGCCACACTAATGTCATCCCTGACCTCAATGGACGGGGCAAATGCACATGAAGTCCTCACACCAGTACATAATCACAAGCTGATAATTGCAAAAGGGGAGATGTGTACAGTGACCCCAAAGGGTATTAGAGTGTGATCTGATTTAATCAGAAAGACTGAAAAAGGCTCCCATAGAAATGGACACTTGAGCTTTATTCCAGGCTGGGCACTATAGGCAGATGGTAGAAGCGCAAAAAAGGAACTCTTGCGTTTCAAGGCAGTTGGGTTGTGTTCAAAGAGCTGACAGACTAGGTATGTAAAAGATTCAGAGGTGCAAATGAGACTGGAGTGTTTGGGAGGGTCCATCCAGAATATGTTTTGAGTACTTAATTAGTGCTTTGTACTGTCCCAGATTTGAGGGTACCCTAGGCTGGTGAAGAAGAGCTTGTGCCCAGAAGGCCTGCGCTAACAACATTCAGAATTCACATGTCCATGGCACAGTATGAGGGGAAATGAAAGAGTAAATTGAGGGTGAAACAGAAAGGAATATATTCTCCCCACCCCACCCACCCACACACTAACTAGCAAGGATGCTGTTTGATCCAGACAAATGCTCCTAGGGGCGAATATGGTCCCAGTGACACCAACTTTCAATGCAAAGAATACTATATATGGCTCTACTTATGATTTGGGGGGATGTATAGGTGTATGTGCATGAGCATGTGTGTATGAAATTTTTACTTTTACATGTTAGCATCTAATGCAAAATTAGTGTTTCAGAAGTCCCTGTAGTGGCCAATGTCCATAAAACACCAAACTGTCAGGTTAGGGCCTCTGGTTTTGGACTTGTTACTGAAAAAGTCCATATCCACAACCTGAATTGAGAGTTGGAGTGATATGCTATACCTATGGTATAGCATTGACAAATGCTGCAAAGGAGGGATGGCTGAATGGGGTTTTGTTCTATGAATAGGCATTCTCCAAACAGATTAGGGAAAGTAAGATTTGGGAATTCATAGACCTGGCTAACTGAGGGAAAAGGTACTAAATTAATGAAAAGATATAGTCTTACTCAATGAATATATGTAGGATTGACAGTTGATATTTCTATACATAGTTACCTAATGTGCAAATATATCCATGAACATGGTGGACCACACAGGGGTAAAGCTATGAAAACTTCTTAGCCATAACCAAACATTTTAGTGAATGAGCCACAAGGGATGGAGGATCAGGGCCATTATTTTCAGAGATGCCAGGGTCAGCTGGCAGAACTTGGTCCACAAAGACAATGTTCTACATCCTGTTTTGCTGAGTAGCAATTAGAGCCTTACAAGGGGGCGAGTGATCATTTCAGCTACAACTATTTGTCGCTCCCTGTCTGGAAGAAAGAGTGAAGAAAACTGGAGATCCTTCCAATGGATTAATGAGAGCTTTAGTCTTCAATCCTGACTACTGGACCTAGTTGCTGCTCTAAAGGGGAATTAATCAGAAGATCTTGAATAGATTGAGAGGAGATTATAGAACAAAAGACAAAATCACCAACAAGAGCAGGTAATCAGTAGACTTAGAGACCACTGGAACCCTTGAGACTTGACTCTTGACCCACCTTCTGATCTGGACCTGACCTCATCCCTGGAGTTTAGTTTCCAACCCAACAATAACACGAGGAAAGTATGCACTTCTTAGGATAATCAACCATTTAAGATCACAGGATAGTCTTTGCCTAAGGACATACATCAGAAGGGCTGGGAAGGAAGGAGAAACAGAAACAGTAAACAAAGGGGTGGGGAGTGGGATTGATGATGTTGGATAGGTGATGTTACCTTATGGGGACTGCAGTGTGTGACATGAAGCACAACGTGTATGAATTGTTGAAGAGAAAACTGACCTGCTCTGCAAACCTTGACCCAATTCACAATTACAAAAAATTGAAGACATGAATTTCATGGAAAGGAAGAAGAATGTGGGAAAGTGGAGCTATGTAGATATAATGAAAATCCCTATAACTGACCATAAGGACATTCAATGCATATGGATTCAAATTGGGTATGCCCTCTTCCCTTGCAGAGAGACTCACATGAATCACTAATTTGACTTAGACTTCAAGACAAGAAAACTCTCTCCAGCAGATTACATTTAGGGACAAGTAAACTCTTTTCATCCATTTGTACTAAGGGCCACAGAGGCCCTTTGGATAAAGGTGGCCAATTGAGGCAGTGGGTTGATGTGTGCCAATATTCAGCATGCCGTTCACTTTGTGAGTTGTACTTCACCAAGGAAGAGAAGACAGGTGTGAAACAAGTTGTCCTTACACAAAATATGAAACCTTATTTGATGAGCAAAGAGAAGCCAGTGCCTGGTATAAAGCGGGGGGATGGGTGGGGTGTTCCCGCTCAGTTTAGTTCCTTGCCTGCTTCTTGGAAGTGCTCTGCTGTGCATTCATGCATTTCCTACATAAGAAGCAGTGCATCTCCATGTGGGGTGAGTAATGGATTTCTTTGTGGTTTTCTCAGTTCTGTCGACTCTCCTTTGTGTTACCATAATTCTTTGCTTTCACCTTAGATGGTGCCCTTTTTAATTTCTTCCATTCACCCGGTCACTCATTGAGCAAGTATTTCTTGAGCACCTACTATAGACTAGACAATATATTAGGCCCTAGGAATAGGACTGTAATGTAGTGTAGGACTCACAGTCTCCTCTGGAAGGCAAGAGAGAAGACTCGGAAAGCATAAAAAGTAGTGTACAGCATATGGGCATCACTAGAGAGACTCTTAAAGAAAGTTGAGAGGAGATCAGAGACTTGTGTCAGAATAACCTGACATGAGTATTTCTTCAGCATTGAAGGGAGAGGAATGATTTTACCAGCAGGAGCAGTAAGTGCGAGAACCAGAGGGTAAGCAAGCGCAGGCAGTGTGTAGAAACCTGGTTGTTCAGGACAAATGGGACATGAAAGGGAAGGGGTGAGCAGGGTCCATTACTACCAATCGCTATGAAAATCATGTTGAAAATTAGGCATCTGATGCTATGACTGATCTCTGTTGAGAATCTCATTTCTTATACCATCAAGACAGCATGAACAATTCAGCAATCATCTCTACCAATTGGCAAGTCTAGCTGCAACCCCATTCCATCCCACTTTGCCTTGCCTCTGTCGATGACAGAACTGCCCCAGTAAAATATCCAAGTCCATCAATTCTATTTTGCTTCCTATCAATTGTTCAAAGTTTTGCACTTGAGTTTTCATCTTCTTCCTCTTCAGCATAACATTAGAGACCAATCCCTTTACAGATATGATCCTGTCTTTTAAAACCGTAACAATAAACTCTCTTGACCTCACTTTATTTTGCAATCTGCACATCACCTTTCTGTTCTCTTCTATAGCAAACTTCTCTAAAGAGTTGTCTGTGTCTGCAATCTTCTTGTCTTCTTTGTTATTTTCTCATGATCTCTCTTTAGTCTCAATTTCGACTTCAAATTTTACTAATCAGTCTTCAAATTCTACTGCTCTTCTGAACTTTTCTTTTTCAAGAACATCAACAACTTCCATCATCCACATCCCAAAGGCCAACCCCCTTTGTCCATCTTCATTAACTAAGCAGTCGCTTTGACAGAGTTGAGGATTCCCGCCTTCTTGAAACTTGAATTCTGGGATTTGTGCCCTGCCAGTCCTACTTCTTTCTCAGTGTTCTTTGTACTATTCCTCTCTTTTCTGTCTCTAGATGTCCCTACACCTTATAACTTTCCTGTTGTGTAGGTGGACTCATCTTGATTTTAAACACATTTAATATTGGGGCATGGAGGACATTGTGCTTGGTAAAGGAGAACATCAGTTGAAAAATAAAGAATTCCAATGAGATTAATCTAAAACAGCGGCTACAACAATTGACTCAAACTTAGCAATGGTTGTAAGGATGGTAGAAGATCAGGTAATGTCTCCTTCTGCTGCACCTATGGTCATTATGAGTCAGAACCAATTTGATGTTCTCAAACAATAACAACAAGAGATGCTGGTGACTTCCAGAACACACCTCCAAACAGAGATTAACATAATCTAGTTTTCTGATACTTTCACAGGTATGTGCAATAGGTATCTCAAGAATAAGATAGCCTACATAATTTCTATCCCCAAATCATTTCATCTTTATCTCAATTCATTGTTTCCATAAACCACCCCACTGCTCAGGCCTAAAGACTAGAAAAAATGGTCACTCTTCTTATGTTCGAGAGTTATCGTTATCCTGTCTAATTCATCAGCAAGGTCTATTAACGTTTCCCTCTCTACCACTGCCTGTCTGGCAGCCTGTCTGAACCATAAGGCGGAACACTCTGTCTCATGAGCCAGAGTGATATGCTCTTTTGTGATGTATACATGTGACTCAGAAGTACAATTTAAAAAATTGAAAGGATATTTTTCAGATAATGATGATTCAGTTTGTTTGTAAAATATATATTTATGTCTCTTGGATAAGTTTTAAATTGTTGTGAGGGCCAGGGTTGGCTCTTCCATCTCAAAAGTTTGCTGACCATAGCATTCTTTCTGGTCTCTCCAGTTCTTTTCTTAGCCCTTAGTTCATTACGTATTTTGGAGGGAAAATCATGTTTGGCAATATAAATAAATTCATTCATCTTCCTGGTCCAAATCCACCAGTGGTATCTCATTCTATGCCATAGACGAGCTTCTAAATGTCACCTAGCAGGTTCTACACCACCCGCCCCCACTCCTCCATGATCAGACTTCTCTGTGACCCTCCACTTTCACTCACTGGGCTCCAGATTTTCTATGAATGCATTGATTTCTTTTTCTCACTCCAGAAACTCTGTTCTTGTGTTTCCTCTGCTTGACCTGTTCTTAGGAGACTGTCCATGTGGACAGCTCCTCATCACCTGAGAGTGCACCTGGCGTCGGTGCCACCCCTGCCTCAGGGATTTCCTGACCAGCCTATCAGAGAGGTCATTGTCATTGCTAAATACTGTGGTACCAGTCCCTACCACTGGCAACCTTATGCACAGCAGATTAAACACTGCCTGCTCCTGCCCCATCTTCATAACTGCTGCCCATTGTGGCAGTCCCTCTGCCCATGCACCATGTGACCATCGGACTCTTTTTTGCTGAGCTTCTGTTTTCCTAGTCTTCCTCTCTGCAGACTGGACTCTATACTTCAGGTTTTCTTTGAGAAATGAAAATTGTTTTCAACTCAGAATGCATGCTCTTGCATTTTCTTTTGCTTGAAACACTTTGGCTCCCTTGTCCCAGATGTCGCCTGATAAGGCATGCAAAATAAGTAAGAGGATAGCTTAGTGATGCACTTCCCAGGATCCTGCTGGTTCTATATCTTCCAAGACAGGTTTGTTCATTCTGGCGGTCTTCCTGAAACTTGACAAGACCTGACTTAGGCACTTAGTTGTTTTCCGTGATGTAGCTCCCCTCCCCCTCCCCCTCCCCACCCCCACCTCCATCCAGAACGTGAGCTTCATAAACATGGGTCCTTGTCTGTCTTCATTCACCCTTTTGCTCTCAGGGCACGCAAGAGTGTTCATCTACCAATCGACATGCACCGTCTTCGTGCACAGTGAGGAGTCTCACGTGTTCTAGAAAAGGGTCCAATTTATATTTCAGAAGAATCATGCTGGTAGCTTTATGGAGAATTAATTGGAAGGGGAGGGGGAGAAAAAACAACAAAAAACCCCAGAATAATCCAGAGGTCATTTCAGTGAAGCAGAGAAGAAATGAGTAATTTGGACTAGGAGACTGGACAAGAGGGGCAGGGGGGAGAAAGATTAAGGAGGCAGAAGCACCGGGATTTCATCATGACTAGAGCAACGTGAGGGAGAGGAACAAGTCAAGATGAAGCTCCCATTTCTCACGAGGGTGACTTCTCTTAAAGGTGAGAGTGGCTTCTTTGGGAGCCATTTCCCTGCTATCAGTTCTGGAGATATACAGTGACATTCCTCCCAAATGGTCCCTTTGCTTTTCTCCGGCTCCCAAATATGAGTTTCTTCTCCGGAGGCTTTTATATTTACATTCAGCACAAAATTCAGTTTCCGGAACTGGAAATATTTTGTTACCTTTTTTTTTAAACTTAAGCATAAAGCAATTTTATCTCTTCTCTCTGGGGAGTTATGCTACAGTGGGACTGATTTTTATCTACTTAGCATGGTTTTTTCCGCACTGATTGTAGAATTTCCCACATCTCTAAATTAAGAACAACGAGGTGTTGGTGGCAGAGGGTTAAAGTGCTCCGCTGCTAACTGAGTTGACGCTTCGAACCCACTCCATGGGAGAAAGGTGTGGCCATCTGCTTCCATAAAGAATGCAGCCTCAGACTTGTGCCATCACCAGGAGCCGATGGGAGCAGGTATCAGCAGTAAGAAGTACCAACAACTATTCTGGTGTGAAGGAGAGTGGTTGGAATGGAGACCCAAAGTCCATCTGTAGACAACTAGATACCCCCCTCACAGAAGGATTACAAAGAAGGGGAATGCCAGCTAGGGTGCAGTACAGCATCAACTCAAAACACAGCATTCATTTGGTTCTTTAATGCTTCCCCCCAGAGCCCCCCTTTATAACGCCAGTTCTACCTTACAAATATGGGTAGACCAGAGCATGTACAGTGACCTAAAGTGACCAGATTGTAAGCGGGACACCATTGACCAGGATGGGGTGATCTTGATTAAAAATTTGGTCTATATGGAGCAACAAACTTTATCATAGAATGCAAAAATAGTATTGTAATATATTTATTTTAATTTTAAAACACCATGGGATGCGGGACAAA